>JBAMHW010000015.1:11007112-11022861 GCA_037177495.1 Rhadinocentrus ornatus | reverse complement strand
CGTCTCATGCTACCACTAGAGTGAAAGCACCGCCAGCATTCAAAAGTGACCAAAACATCAGCCAGAAAGCATAGAAAGTGAGAAGTGGTCTGTGGTCACCACCTGCAGAAACACTCTTTTATGGGGTGTGTCTTGCTAATTGCCTATAATTTCCACCTGTTGTCCATTCCATTTGCACAACAGCATGTTAAATTGATTGTCAATCAGTGTTGCTTCCTAGGTGGACAGAAGTGTGATTGACTTGGAGTTACAGTGTGTTACAGTGTGTTGTTTAAGCGTTCCCTTAATTTTTTTGAGCAGTATATATAAGCTGGTAGAAAGAATGGCAACAGGAAATAGGAAAAATATTATTGTGAGTTGTACATATAGAACACCAGGTTCCAGTACTGAGATTCTTAAGGAATGGAAAAATCTATATTTATTTGTGGTGACTTTAACATAGATTTACTAAATACAAATAAGCATAATATGACAGAAGAGTTTATCAATACAATGTATAGAATAGGCCTGTACCCCTAAATAACAAGACCTAGAAATACATCACAAAGTGCCACACTAATTGATAATATGTTCAAAAACAAAATGCAGAACCAAACTGTGAGTGGATTACTAATCAATGATTTCAGTGATCACTTGCCTGTTTTTGCCATTTATAATAATAACTATAACAAGGACATAAGGGATAATATGTTAAAGTCTAAGCGGCTGAGGACAGAAGAGACAATAAATATAAAAATTAGCTGCTAACATGTAACTGAGAAACTATAATGGAAGAGCCAGATGTTGATGGAGCATATGACAAATTCTTAAGAATTTTCAATACTAAAATTCAGTGATTTGGTGGAGTTACAGACAGCAATAATAATGTACAAAGCTAGAAATAATTAATTACACGACCACATACAAAAAATGTTCTTTAACTGTGAAGGGAGTTAAAATCTGAGGGAAAAGTCAAATCTGAAGACTTTAAGTGTGAGAACAAGTACAGTACATGGTGTAAAACTATAAAATAATATCCAGGAAGAACTCAGACAATGTCCAAGCATTATCCAATTTAAGAAAAAATTTAAACAAACGTTATTCAAAAAGAATAAAGAAAAAGAACAAATGTAAACCAGCACAATATGTGTATTAATTTGGCATTGTGTGCACATATATATGCAGATGTGTACATGATTATGTATGTGTACATGTTTATATTTACTTCTTTCTGTAATTATTTAAAAAAAAATCTGAAAACTGACAATTAAGAAACTAATGTGACAACTGAGGCCATCAATATAACTGAATGACATGCTTAATCGTTTTATATGAAAAATCAGTGGTAAAAACGTAAGACTATGACGATCTATTGCACACTAACATAGACGCTCGTCGGATTGTGGGTCAGTTTTCACCGATGTGGTCGCGTGACTTCAACAGCTTGACAAAACATTTCTACCTTTGAACTGCAAATTGCCGATAAAAGACAAATCACACTTTAAATCCAGGGTTTAATATGTAAGAAACCAATCTTGTGAGCGCTATCTTCTCAGGGCTGTGCATCTAGTACAGGGATCACCAAATCCAGACTTCTTGGATAGTGCCTACAGCAGCAGCTGCTGTCTCTCTGCATTATTGTAACAATCTAGATAGGTAGTGGGACACATGATATAGTCTAAATGCTACAGGATTTGTCATGATTTTTATCAGTAAAAATGAAAATAAATAAATTTCAAAGTGTTTGCCTTTTACAGAAATGAGTGACCCGTTACTTGCATACACCATGTTGCTTTCAACTAACTCATTTATGCAAATTATGAACATTTTGTTTGCGTATAGTTAAATAGTCAAAGTGTTTTCATTGTTTAACTAACAAATGCTCTATTAACCTTTGCATAGATTGCTGTGATTTAGCACTACATTAGCAACCATTAGCAGGTAAAGGTTCCCATGAGGCAAAGATAACTGAGAGCCAAAACAGAATCTAGGGAGGCTGCTACTCTTACAAAATACCCAGTCTCCTGAGATTGGTTGTTTCTACAGTGCTGTTTAGACATCATTCAGCACCAACACTGCTAGTGTTCATGTTTTGAATTCACTGCCATGGAGGAGGGACATGCAATGAATTTTTGGAAATGTATTTAAGTGGAAACTACATAAGTAGCCACGCCCAAGTGCATTATATGATATTAAAGCATTATTGTACAAAATTGTGTTTATCTTATTTTGGTCCACTACCAAACTAATACACCTCATGTAATTGTCCATTTTTAATTGAGAGTGAAAATAATTGTCGTGGAAAGTCTTTACTGAAGGAAATGTAGGTATTTTTTATTTAATTTCCTGGAACTGTGCTTTTACTTTCTGCTTATGTGCCATATTCTGGTTACTTTCCTCCATTTTTTTTTAACCTTTTATATTTACCTCTCTACCCACACTGAGAAATGTGAGCAAATATAAATTGTTAGGCAACATGAGTGATTCCATGAACTAATTATACACATAATGCTGAGATTGTGAGCAGCCAGGTGTCTTCCACATTAATCATAATACCATGTGTCACATATCTAACACACACATAGCTGCTGTCACCTTGCCAATCTGGAATCAGTACAGATGCTTTATATTTGTTGCCTGGATATAAATTCTGCCCTCCCTCCTCAGTCTTTTTTTGCTCTGACATGGAGCAGACAGAGGAAGATCTCCAACGAAGCTCCCAATATGTTCAGTTTTATGAAAACTGTTGCGAATTGAATTTGATTAACTTTGCATGAATCTCATGCCACATTCATCTGAGGGGGAAATGTCTTTTTTTTTCTTTTTTTTTTTCATCCAATTTAAAAAATCCCTCAGCTCACTGAGAGAGAACTGCTTCTCAGGTTATGAAGACATAAAGTGTTAGTCATCGACAACCACCTACAGTCTGTCAGGATCCCAAAGCACTATTGCTGACACTGCTGGTGCCTCTGGTCAATATCCTTCTCACAATCATAGCTGTGCTCATTATGATTTTGTTATGAATTACTCCATCAATATTAAATCCACCTAAACTAATGAAGATGTTCCACACAGACACTTTTGAGACGAAATTGAGTGTAGCCTAAATGTTTTTTGATCATAGATTCATCTTGATATCTTTGATTTTGCTAAAACTATAATTTTGTTGACAGTGCCATTAGAGGAAACACACGCATGCAACTTCCAAGAGCAGAATTAGAACATGGACATCAGTTTTGATAGTGCTCAAACAGTGATATGACTTAGCCTTAATATCTCCAGAATTTCTGACCTCTTTATAAATGAGCATACGAATGATATAAACTGTATAATTGTAAGTGTTGTTCTTCTCTCTCAGATCAACGTCAAAGGTTGTCGGAGAACCAGAAAACAAGTCCTGGCCTTTGCCCAAGTGTGTGACCAGCGAATGAGCCTTGTACATGCGTCTCCCTGTGTGCCACTCCCACACCACTATGAACTGTGAGCAGGACTTTGGAGACGGGGGCTTGGGAGTGACCCTCACGCTACGACTGCTCATGCATGGAAAGGTTGTTTATGAATGAATGAATGTTTGAATGTAGGGTAATTTAAGCAAAAGATTTGTCACATCAGAAATAAGCCTGAGTCGTACAATTTAATAATGTTTCTGTTTCTTTTGTGGCTCTATTAATGTAATCATATTTATCTCTTTGTTTTCAGGAGGTTGGCAGCATCATAGGAAAGGTAAGAACATTTATTTTGCATCAAAGTAAAGCATATATTTAATGATGTTTGCATTACAGACAGAATTTAATTTATTTATCAGATTAAATAATCTTTTATCCTACTCCTAATTTTATTGTTCTACCTTACAGATGGCTTTCTTGTGTTTTTAATCAGCCTTTATAGAATAATTGTTTTTCTGTCTCGATTCTGTTATGAAATCATCAGAGCACAAAACCCTCTAACAAACAGTTATCGTTCTGAATATCTCCATCTAAAATATAATTGCCTCAAGCCAACCCTCTCAAGACCTCCCCACCACCCCCACCTTCCATAAAGCACCACAATAATCCATCAAACAAAAACATTAGTGCTTTGATTGCAAGCCTCTTGTTGAAACTGAGCTCCAAAGACATATTACTGTTGGGCCCTTGTGGGCACCTCTTGTGTCTGCTAGGAAGGGTCTGTCGGGGGCGTGTTGCTTCAGCAGCTCCTGCGATTAGCCTAAAAGACATTGATGGTAAGAGGAGGCTCAAAAAAGGAATGGCAAAAATTGGAAAGTACATAAAAAAAAAGATGTTACAATCGATATGCAACGAATTGCAGAAATTTGGTAAAACATGATAAAGAAATGGAAAAAAATTGGTGCAATTTGTGCAGTTTGACAGAGAAAGGCACCTAATCTTCTGTATGTGGATGGCTATCTTAATACTTCATCTTTTCTGACTTATTTTTGTAACCTTCTCTTTCCTATCAAAACAAGACTGACACCGGAGTCACAAAAGACAACAAATAATGCATTTTCCTGGAACATGGTAAACAACAGGGTTGTTCAGCAGTGGGATGATATTGCTGTTGATGCTCTTGCAAGAAAGTGGTTGTCAAATTGTATATGAGGGTGTGAATAGCTTGGATGGACTTGAGCCAAAATGAAGTGGGGTGGAAGAGTGGAAGCAATCAAAAAGCTAGGGGAGGATGTGCCTCAGTGTGATACAAGTCTGACCTAATATTGTTGTACCTAGTAGGAGACATTCACACACAGCATACAGTATGCATCCATTACTTCACCCCACACAAAAAAAAAAAAAAAAAAAAAAAAGAAAAAACAGGGGGAGGAAGGGGGGGTTTGAGGAGGGGGGTGAGGAGGAAAAAAACACAACCCCCCCCCCCCCCCCCCCACACACACACACACACACACACGTAAACACTCTTCTATATATTTGATGTTTTGTAGAGTTTGTGCAGAGGACATTACAAAGATGCATTACAGACTGAAACATTAGATGAATTTATTTCTGCTGAATTTCGTGGTTTGAAATGACAGGTTACTTAGAGGTCGAGGGCACTGTCATGTTTCAACTGAACCATATTCAATTCTGTTTAAAGTTGTCCTTCATGTTGTCTTTTTCAGAAAGGAGAAACTGTGAAACGAATACGAGAAGAGGTACAGTCTGTGATTTAAAAACTTTAAAGCACGACTTTTCATCATATGTGCATTTACTGGCATGTGTTAACGTCCCGCAAATTGCTGTTTTGGGGTCTCGTGAGATTACAAATTGTGTGTCTTTCAATGATTAGCTGTTACTATGAAGAAATAAGAACAGTTTGTCAGTGCTTTCTGCATCAAGGCATGACGCAACAACATCTTTATTCAGGGGGTTCATCTCAAGTTAAGGTATAATTTAATTTCAGGGGACTGCTGGTCAGGCTTTCTGACAATTCCATGTATTAATAACAAGATCAGTTCTCTCTGCCTGTTTGGGTGTTCTGAGTCAGACAAGCATACTGAGCAGCTACATTGTCCATATTATGTTTTTGGCTATGGCAGCACTTTTTAATTTAGCCGCCCTGTTCTTCATTTCACTTCCTCAATCCTTTTTTCTTTCCTTTTCTGCCTAAAACAACCTCCTTTCCCTGTATATCCCTCAATAGCTCCTTTATGAATCTCAAGAGTACAGCCAAACCAATAGCGCTTGATTAACTCTTGGTATTAAAAAGTAATTAGCCTGACACTGGTGGTAGCACATTTGATTCTTTCACTGCTGAAAAGGTTTTATGTTGCACTTTATGAAACAGAAGGATAAACAGAGAAATGGCAAGGGCATGGGACAATGCAGCCCTGCAGAGCTGCTGGATAAAGCAGTCACCCATGGTAGCCATCCAGCCAGCCATTCAGCCAGGCAGTTTTGGCCTTTGTTGCTTCCTTACAAGACTCATTCTGTCATTCCCTCTCCAAGCCTTAAAGTCACAGGAAAGGGAATGACTTATTGGACTGACAGAAAAATGTCCCAGAGGTCAGAGCACTGTCTTGTCTTTGCTCGTGCATCTTTAACAAGACATACAAGGACACAAACTGGGCGGAAACGAGGCAAGCTGATTTATTGTCTGGAAAGAAATAATTTGATCAGTCTTATATCAAGAAATTTAGCTTTCTGTCTCACCTTCTTTCCAATATAGTTTGTGCTTGGCCATATTAGACACTTTACCCTTGAATTTAAATCCAGAAGAGGAACAGCATGCAGTTTTTGAAAATGTGGATGTGGAGGTGTTTCACATCTCATACAAACATCTTCATCAGTTCTAATAGACTAATAGTGACTGTAAATGTCTAAGGGGCATTTGCACTAACCTATAAGTTGTTATACAAGAATATATGCTGTAAGTAGAAAAGAAGAGGAACATGAATGAGTTAGAAAATCCAAGCAAAACTAGAAAATGCTGGTTTAAAAGATCTAAGGTAAAAGAAAAAAATTACTGTGTGCACACTTAAAGTAAAAGAATACATACATTTAAAATGTGGCTAATGTATTAGAACCCCAAAGCAAACATTAATGTTTAAGAGCCACACGGACCAATGACCGATTTAGCAGATGGCAGGAAGCAGGTGGTCATCATAAAAACAAAAGGCTGCTTCACTTTGTTGTGATCATTAACACAATGACTGAACTTGTATCAGCTGACCCGTTTAGTTTTGATGTTTTGTAAATGTATAAGTAAATCAGGTATATTGAGGGCAGAGTAAGCAAAACAGAAAGAAAGGAAGAGAGCCTGCAGACTACAAATCGGTTTAGCATTCATAGTGAAAACAGGGAAACAGAAAACCTTGAATTTCTGAGAAGTAAACAAGCACCTCTACCTCTAATCTGCTTTTATATTCAATCTTTAACACAGTATTGTCTAACTCTTAGCAAGAAAGCAAAGAAAGATTTTTCCCCATTTGTTGAATTGCTCTTGAATTGTTCATAGCCTGTGTTGACTGTTCCACAGAGCAGTGCACGTGTCAACATCTCAGAGGGTTCCTGTCCGGAGAGGATCATCACCATCACTGGCTCCACAGACAGCGTCTTCAGAGCTTTCACCATGATTACATACAAACTGGAGGAGGTAATACACTGCAATGAAAACCAGCTAAATTAGCTAATTTTATCAGTAGATCAACAATAAGGGAATGTCTGTTTTATATAAAACCAATCAGGATGTAAAAAAAAAAAAGGTTTATCGTAAGCGTTTAAAAGTGGTCACACATAATGGAGCTAAAATATCTTGTTTGTGAAATATGGAAACCATGCAAGTGGCCATTTTACTGCATTATTACAGGAAAAAGTCTCCTGAGCTTTGCCTCAGAATTACCACTAAAGTGCTTTTATCATTATATTGATTACGCTCTAAAGTGAAGGGTTGGAAGGCAAAAATTCTAGCATTGCAAAGCACTTGAGCTGCTTACAAATAAGATTGCACTGAAAGATCTGGGATAGAGGATTATATCTACTTTGGTAAGATTTTATGTATTTTTTTAAGAATAATCTATGCTGTGAATATGTTTTATTCTTATGGCTTTCATTTATTACTTTTCACATTTAATTTCATGTTCACCTCACTTATTAAGAGTCTATGTGTAATTAATTTGTGGGTGCTAATGAGAAAGATTTGTACACATCTCATCGGAGGTATAGATGAGGGTATCCTTATGTTAATTCCCCTGGAGACTACCCATCACATCATTATTTATAATGGTGGAATTTTCTCTCAAATTTATCATCATAGCAGATACTGACAAGGAAAGTTGCTCAGGTTGACAGCCCTCAGTAAACAGCATACACTGTTTGCGGAAGCACAGTGCAGTTTTCATTAAAGATCTTTCACATTTACCTCTTTTCAACCCTGAAACTCCTGAGTTTCCATGGTAACATGTTGGCTGACCCACTGTGCATAGCTTCCACCATATAGTTGAGTTATTGAATGTCTGACACCTTTAATTATAAACAAAAAGGGAATAATCTGATTTCTGCCAACTGAGTATTAGACCTAGCATTTGTTTCTGTCTCTGTAGTTTATGATTACACAGCAGCGCATGCTCACTTATGTCTCTCATTTGGCAGTTGATCAGTTGTTTTATGGATAATGTCTTTTCCCAGCTGCTGCACATTTATGCAAATGCTGAGAGCTGATAATCTGAAACATTGTTCAACTATTACATGCACCACCCTATTAAAGATGCATTTTTTTCTGAAGTATTGAAGCACAGCTTGTACGAAAGCCACATGGAGTCCTTACCCCACTTGCGATGCAATAAGCTTTTAGGATTTAGGCTTAGGAACTTGACAGTGTGCAAGCAGTGCTTGTATAACCCACTGTTTTATTTACACCAGTTTGCTTTGAGAGCCGCTTTTCGCCATGGCACCAGAAAGTATGGGAGCGTTCACTGTTTTTAAGATGTAGTTCATATTTTTAGATCAAATCAAGAAATGACACCCAGAATCCTGTGATTGCACGGAGGAGCTATGTGCTCTTCTTCTAATGAGATGAGACGTCAAGAGAGCCTGATCTGCCTCACTAAATATAGACACCAAGCAGAGGCACAAGAGGCTCATAAAAACTACGCTTTTAAAATTGAAGTGCATGGTTATTAGAAACACTATGCATCTTCTTTTAGAAGTGAAATCCCTTGAGGCTACATCCAGGCTGTCCCTTCTTAAGTCAAACTCTGCTAATTTTACTGCATCCTGGCCCAAACTCAAGCTATTTAAAAAAAAACAGCGTGTTTTGAATGTCACACTTTTGCTGTGGGTGTGAGAGAAAGGATTTCACAGGTTTCAAAGGTTCACAGAGAGACACTATTTATTAATTAAAAGCTCAATCTACACCCATAGGAGAGCAGATGCATGGTTGCTGTCTGCACTGGAGAAAACAAAACAGTCATTGAATCATCAAGGTTCTTAGTCCAAATATTCAATTTATATTAAAAGTTTTTAAAAAAATTAAAGGTTGATACCAAAAATTTTTTCTTTCTTGGAATTACACTTAGCAGTTTTTTATTCCAGTTGCCATTTTTTTAAATACAATAATATGATGGGATAGAAAATACAGTGCTAACTTAAACAGAGTTCATGTAATTGAGATAAAATCTTGCAAGTGTATAATTAATAGATTTTGTCTTTATGTTAGTGCATTGCATTCACTTTAAAGTGATCTGTATTCAGACATTCAGACTGCATCACTTAGACTTTTACTTGCTAAATACTTTTGGAATCTCTTTTTAAAAGATCTGCCAGAGAGTCAGTGTTCAACATGGTGAATGGTAGAAAGAACTTTTGTAGACAAAGTGCTCCTAAGTCAAATTGAAAAGTGTTAAGCACGATGTTCTTCAACCTTAGCTGTGGTTCATGTTTCCTCTTTTGTAGAGAAGTCAGCAGTCAGTATAACTTAACTTAAATAGTTTTGAATGGCACACACTGGACAGGAAAAACATAGGTCGCATTGCTGACCAGCCTCCTGTAGATTTCTCTCCCAGTACATTCAGAAACATCTACAGACCGGCAAAGGTTATTATGTATATATGCTGGGTTGCTTTTTGCTCTCCCAGCCTCTCTAACAAAGCTATACCTGACACTTCCGGCATGGATCCACTAGCTTTTTCTGTTCAGGTGGACCGAAATCCAGTCAGCTCAGAATGTGCCAGCTTTGCTCTTCATGTTTTTAGGTTTTAAGATAATATTTATAAGCAGTAATATGTTGACTCATTAGCAGATCAGCTCATCATGATGCAGTGTGAATAGGGAGTTGTTAACACAACTCAATCTTTGCTCTTTGTTTTTATTCAATAAATCATATTTATTGCGTAAGGGGGCATGATAAAACAGGAGCTAAGTGTTTATAATAATGTGAGGTTAGGTTTAGGTTAGGTTAGTGGGCTAACTCCTCCACATTTCTACCTTCACTCTGATGTAAAAATCTCTTTGTCTCATTTTTTCATTCTTTCCAAGTATCATTCACCATGTTTTTCTTTTTGCATATCTGCATATCTCTCTACAGGATCTGACTGCACTTGTGGCCAATGGCACCATCAGCTCCAAGCCACCAGTCACCCTGCGGCTGGTTATCCCTGCCAGCCAGTGTGGCTCACTCATCGGGAAAGGTGGTGCAAAGATAAAGGAGATCAGAGAGGTGAGCAGTCAGAACACAAACCTACTGCAAAGGCCACACTAAAGTATGATAAACACATATGCTTATGGAAATGTTAAAATTAAGCTCCATCTTGAAGTTAGTTCTGCTGGGGTTTGGATTGCTGCTTTTTTTTTTTTACACAAATGTGTTTAAGGTGCTAGATTATGATTAGGGTGCATAGAACGTTCATCAAACATACAGGTTGCACAATGATCTGTTCTAGATTCCAAAGTTGGAACAATGGATCAAAAATTATAGATACTGTATATAAATAAATTACTTTGAAATTGTTCTAAAACTACATTGTAAAAAGAAATATAATATATTTGTTCTGAAATATGCATAGTTTCTATTTGATAGCTTGATAGAAGTTTGGAAAACCACTTTTTTACGTTTAAGAAATTTTGTTTTTATGTTACTGAACACAGCACACTGTGACTCAGCTGTGGCAAATTTGAAGGGAAAGGACTTCTGACAACATTGAGGCTCAGCTGAAACCTTAGGATTAAAGTTATCAGATGTGTCGCCAGAGACATTTGACCCTGCAAGTTTAACTATGGAAATCTACAAATAGCATCTTTGTCATTGTAGCCTTGACCTTCCTCAGTTATATGACTCTTTTTGATTTTCAGCACTAATTTTGTTGTCTTGTTTGTATCTTATTGTTCTTTCATTTACAGATTTTGTTTGGATGTTTACCACAGGACAAAAACTCTGTTGCAGACACATTTGTAATTTGTGAAATTCCACCAGAACCTGTACATTAATGTTTCATTATCAGCACGTTGAAGCTTTAGAGTTTTGAGCTCAAACATTCATAGGTGCAAATTACAACCACAAATTAAAAACCCAATAACAAATAAACAAATTAAAAAAAAATCTTTTTTTTTTTTAAATCTTTTGGTCACTTTAATTATCATGAAATAGGTTTATTTAGCATGTTTGTTTGGTGTTTGTTTTTGCTAAATGTTATAAGGTTTTCTCCAGAGTTGTGTTTTCTGAATAGTCAATGTATTCGTGTTTGTTTTTGTATTTTTTACTTTAAGGTTCTCTATACAACCAGTACTCTATTCCAGCAGACATGTCATTTTAGGGATACATGAATAACAGTATAAAGCATCCTTTGATTGTCAATAATTTTTAATTTTTCATTAATTTGACAAGACTTAGTACTAAACATACAACAGTAAAGTTGTTTTTCTACATTAATGGTAAATAATGAAGTCAGCAAATCTAGCTGAGCTTTGGGAGGAAGTTGCTGCAGTGAAATCAGAACTTGCCTTATCTCCTGAATCAAGCTAATCTTTTTTAAACCACTATCATTTACAGAGCACCGGCGCTCAGATACAGGTGGCAGGGGATTTGCTGCCCAACTCAACTGAGCGGGGGGTGACAATATCTGGGAATCAAGACTCTGTAATCCAGTGTGTCAAGCTCATCTGCACAGTAATTCTGGAGGTAGGAAGAATATTGTTATCTTTTTGCCATTAACCCACACCTAGCTGACATTTGTTAGAGCTTTACTGCTGTAGCAGTGGGAGGTAAAGAATTGCTGTTGGACTGCATGTTTAAATCTTATAATGTCATTGTCCACCTGACAGAAGTTAAGGTATTTCTGATATAGTAGATTGCACTCCTCTTTCTTCGGTAGCCTAATGGTCATGAGCATGTTGCCAAGAATCTGACTGCATTCAGGGTTAATCCTCATGTATCACTCAGAACATGCAAAGTATTCAGCCGCTTTATCGCTTGGACCTCCTGTTCTTGAAACAAGACATCGGATGGAGAAGAAAAGTGCCACTCTAGTGCTACTCTGAGGTCAGGGCTGAGTGTTCTTAAAGAAGACACTAAGCTGCTCACAGAAAACAAAGTGGCCTGCAGCGAAATCTGTCCACCTTTAGACAACAGCTCTCTTGAGAAAATCGAGCAGAAGAAGGCAGAAAAACAACCACAAGCACAGTTTTTCCCTGTGTGTTAATGGAAGTACACAAGTGTTTTTTTGTTTTAGCATTGCAGCTGGACCTGACTGACTAATTGCTAGTTTGATCCAGTTTTTCCAGGGCTTTCTTCAAAGGCTTGCAAGGTTTCATTAGGATTCTGTACCAGCGGCATCTTGCTTTCTGTTCCAAGATTTAAATTATGCAAAGTTATACAAAGAATTTGCTGTGACTACTGCTCCATATTTTAAACCCAAAACATAACCAGCTCTACAGTAGCTAGATAGATCTGTAGTGTCATGTACACTGCATAATCTCATTTGGTGTTTGAAGAATTTTACCTCCTTGACAGTGAAGACTTGATTTAAGTAGATGGTGAGCCTCTGCAGTCTTAGGGCGTTCTACATAGTAAAGCATAGAGATTTTATCCACAGAGAGCACTCACTACACTGTTTTAATTATTCAGTGAATGACTAATATCAAAAGAAAAAACAAGGCAAGGGATAATGTTAACGTCATTAGCAGTATAGCACGTCCTTTATTGTTGCAGTATCTTAATGTTCTGAGTAGTTTAACACCATTATGACTCGATTCAACCAACAAAGGACTCATTCAGTGGTAAAACATGCATTTTTAGTTAAAGTTTTTGTCACATCCTCTGACCCCTCGACATGTTTTAACTCCTTAGTCTCCACCGAAGGGTGCCACCATCCCTTATAGGCCAAGTCCTTCACCAGCTGCTCTCCTCATCGCAGGAAACCAGGTGAGAAAATTAAATTTGACCTCACACATCTATCAGCAAATCAATTGTACAGTGATTCTTAAAGGAGACACAGAAACTTTGCAAGTGCAGAATGGGAGCTTTTTGTTAAAATCCAGTGTGCTGGACAAAATTTAACAGGACATCCAGCAGAGAGGAATGTAAGTGAATTACTTAAATTCTTGCAAATTAGTTATCACATTTTATGGTAATTAATAAGATTTTTAGGGGGAATATTTAGCTAAAAAGAAGATTGCTGTCATGGTGACATGACAGAAAATGTCAGAGGATCATCAAAGTCAGTGATATATGTTTTAGTACATAAATGTCTGATTGAATATTCAACACTGTAGTGATATTTCTGTCTGGACTGAAGTGGTTGGTTGGCTGTATTGAAATAGATCATTTTTACCTCTGTTATGGTAGATAAGAGGTTCTCAAAGATAATCAAGAATTAAACTGTTATCATCATTGTTTTTTTTTTTTTATATTTATTTTGTGACTTTGGTACTCTATCATCTTGATGTATTGCTTCTCTTTTTCTTAAATTTTTAAACACTATTTGTATAGTTATTTTAGTTAAATTCAGAATGTTCTGGCTTTAAAAAAGATTAATCTTTACCAATTATAATGCAAAACCAAGGCAAGCTCCTTGTCTGTAATGTAAAATCTATTTTACATTTGTAAATACATTTTTGTTCTGTTTTCATTTTAGATAAAAAAATGTGTAAAGTCCAAATTAAACCTGTTAAATCCCCAAGCAGTAGGACAGTTATGGAGTACTGTAGTACTGTAGGTGGGCAGATGATAAGTTTGACATCTATGGACTGAATAGTTATTTGTACACTTTCTCTTGTATGATAAATAGTAATGCAATGGTGAAGTTAAAATATTTAAAATTTTATTGGGAACCCCTGAAGGTTCTTTTTTAAGAAGTACTGCTTAAATAAAAAGTCTGAGAGCCGCTGAATTAAGTATTTGAGACTGACCTACATGAAATTGCATGGCTACTCAAGAATATCCCCATGAAGATTTGCCAAAGTTCACCTTCTTCTTTACTAACTCCTGTGTTATGTCAAGGCTCATGTCGAGGGTCCTCAGTGGGGGATTGAGTGGTTTTTGTGTGTACACGAGGGCGGGGTTGAGAATTGTGGATGCTGCTGTTTGAGAAGGGGCAGATATCCACCCTCCCATGGAGCAAGTCACAAGATTAGCAAGTGTGACTGGAGACCTGCCGTCTCCTCTGGCTACAGCAGCAGCCAGATATTCTGCATAGCTGTCAGCAGTTCTGACGCTGTTTGTGCTGCTTCATTCTGGTCAATTTATGTAAGGGCTTTGTTTTTTTGTTGTTGTTTTTTTTGTTGTTTTTTATACAATAAGCAATATTATGAGGAAATTTAAATTAAACCTGGGACATTATCCCAGTCACTGAGAGATGAGTTTTATAAAGCTTGCACAATGATAGGAATGTATAAATCTTTGAGAAAATTAGGTGGCGTGGGAAACGGTCTGTGGATGAGTCATAGCCTTTAAGCCTGTAAGGTGTATGGAAGTGTCAGAAAAGCAGGCTCGAGAGACCATCTCAAACCACATTTGATCTGCAGCAACAGCCAAAAATAAACTCAAGGTTGTAAGATTTTATTCAACATTTTCATAATAAATTAACACCTGAAGGTTTTTGGACTAATTCTTAGTCCAGTTATGAAAGCAATTAAATAAATTATCAATTCAGAGAGCACAAACCTCCACCAAGTCATTGTCATTTTTTTCCCAAATGATTGTGGGCATTATTTTTTATTTAAAAGCTCTAATGGCAAAACTAGGCCTATATCCCCAAGAATCCTTTTTAAAAAATCCTGGATCCAGGCAGTGATCTGGATCACAGATCAAATTACTTGCTCTTTATTCCATTTCTGAGATTTTCTGAAAATTTAATCAAATTCTGTCCATGACTTTTTGACTAATGTTGCTAGCAGACAGACAAACCAACTCCACCGAAAACATAACTTCCACCTTGTCGGAGGTTAATATGGAAATATCTTAATTGCATGATTTCATTTAGCGTTTTTCTCATGTGTTTCTGTGTTTGCAGGTTTTTGAGGCATCAGACTTTGCACCCCACCCTCTGTACTCAGTCACACAGGGTGGCCTGGACCTCCAGCAGGTAACTGAACAATCATTCATTTGAAGTGTGTGAATAATGTCCTTTCTTCTGATTCTCTGTTGGAGTCAGTTTGTTTTAAATTTTAAACAGGAATGATTGAGAGCTGTGAGGATCTGAGTGTTGAGAGCAGAAGTAGCACAGAATGCATAGAGTTTTACAGTCCATCATTTGGCATGAGGCATTAAAAATAACAGCTGAGCGTAAGCTGCAGCTATTGTTCTAGTCTGTCATGAGAGCTATAACCCCTCCTGAAACTTGATGCCATCCCACATCACTGCCACAGCTTTGCCATCTCTTTTTTAGTCCTGCCTAGCACTGCACCAGAAACATTTTTAGGAATATTCCTCCCATGACAGCAATAACAGCTACTGTCATGATATTGGAATGGAAACAATAGCGTCGAACTGTGGGTAATGGGATACAAAGACTTTACAATTTGGATCATTCATGCTGTAAATGGCAGGATTATTGCAATAAATTTGTAGTGTTTGCATGCTCGTATACACACAGCTCCAATGCATTGATGCAGGGGAAGGATGAGCTCTACTCTCCATTTTATGACCATATAGGATGGACTAGTAATAGAAGCCAGACTGCTGGCGTCAGACAGAATTGAGTTAAGCTAAGTGCTGTCTGGTAGGGACATAACTGTAACGAGGCAGGGCTGCACAGACACCACCCTTACTAAATTAGATAGATAGATAGATAGATAGATAGATAGATAGATAGATAGATAGATAGATAGATAGATAGATAGATAGAT
>JBAMHW010000015.1:10993402-11007012 GCA_037177495.1 Rhadinocentrus ornatus | reverse complement strand
ATAGATAGATAGATAGATAGATAGAAAGACAGACAGACAGACAGACAGACAGACAGACAGACAGACAGACAGACAGATTGTTTTTCATAGAGCATTATTCCAGAAAGAGTGCAGCTTAGCCTGTTTGTAATATTGCCTTTTTCTGACAGTTTTTACATTTTTTTACATTTGTCCTCTCTGGCATTTGTCAATCAACCTTTATCTGCTCCAGTATGCAGCATAAATCACCACTTCACTTTGGGGTCAGTCTGGAGCTCTTTAGATGTGTTACCTGGGTTCTTCACATAATTCACACCAACTTCTCAACCATTTTTCTCTGAGTTAGAACCATGTCCTAAAACCTTTTGTCATTTTTTTAGAACTTCTTGGTGACAATACAAAATGCTATTACTGGGACATCAAAATCTTTTGTGGTTGTCTTGCAGCCTTTGTATTGGTTATATTAATTAATGAGAACATCTCTGATTGACCTTCTTTTCAGTGTAAAAATGAAACTGAAAGAAAATAGCTCCTCCTTAATTAGTATCTTCATCGTTCATTGGTTACCTCAGGTTATGTGAGCACTTTTTAAACACATGTTAATTTATTTTGCTAAATGTTTTGCTTAAGGAATTTTAATAAATCAAATTGTTGCTGAAATACATTTAGCTTACACAATCTGACAACACACAGAATCTACCTAATTGGTTCATTTGAATTTATTTCTGATATTCTGACTTCCGAACTTGCAATTCAGGGTTGCCTATTATTCTTTAACTTTAACTTAACTTTCACTTAAGTTTGAGGAAAGTGAACAGAGAGAGTACATCTGAAAAATACAATCAATAGATTTCCATTGTTTCTATCTGTATTGATGTTGAAGTAACTGTTTGTAGCAATGGCTCCTTAAACTACTTGATTTTTTTTTTATTTTTTTTTACAAAAAATTAATACAAAATCAAAATCTCTCTAAAAACATTTTGTATTTGGATTTTCCTCTGCAAATTACAACATATTTGTATAACTCACACAAGTGACACTGGATGACTAAAGGATACTCAAAGGTGGTATCAGGGTGGGCTGTAGTGCTACACTGTCATGCTAAATCATTAGGTTAACATTTCATTTGACTATAAAATGTCCAAATATCTTTTTTTGTTTTGATTTTACTGTCAGTTGTAAAAGTATCTTGTAAGGTTGAGATTTGAATAAAGACATGCTTGGGGTAGGAATGAAAATATATTTGGTTTGTCTAAGATCATGAAAATTGGATGACAAATCACATTGTCACATTGCTTCTCTTTAGCAAACTATAGGCAATAAAAAGATTACCATCCCATTGTTTTTCCATAAAATATTTCTTTGTGAGAGTGGGCTGTAAGTGCAAGCTTCTATAAACATTTGAAACATACTTTTATCCTTATTTGTACTAGTTATTATTTGATTGTCTTTTTTTTTTTTTTTTGTATTTATTTATTTTTTACCAAATGTTATTTTTATCAAAAGTTAAAAATTGATTGACTTTTGTTTTTTTAGGCATCTTTTGCACATGGAGCAGAAGAACTCCAAAAAGGATGTGAATGCATGTCTTGCTCTCACAACACTCTTTTTCTTTAAAGTTCAACAGAAACAGCTATATATTGTTAAAATAGTCCTCATACACTGTAGATATCTGACAGAGTTAGGAAATTGTCCATAGTAACAGGGACACGGAAGGCAGATGTGTTCTTTCTGAATCTTTTATAAACCAATTTTAATGCTATGAGCACCACAGGCAAAGTACTGTTTACCTCTCTTGTACTGGGGTAAGTGTGACAAATATCAGAAATGAATATTTCTAAACCAGGTCAAAACAGCTATTTGTGTGAGGTTGTGGCGTGTTGTTTCTGTTATTTAGAGAAAAAAGAAAGGCACATATTGAAAGTTAGGCACTTTCATTAGGACGCTGCAGATTTATTGCTTGCGTGTGCAACATTTTTATTGCTGCAGTTTAACTAATGCAGGATGCTTTCTTTCAGGCGTACGCTTTGCAAAACCAATATGGCATTCCACACTCAGAGGTATGTCAGTTTTTTGGAAGCATTCTTATTTAATATAAAATGAAGAGTTTTGTTTTGTTTTTTCTCTGACTCAGCATTGTTCTTGTTTGTTCTACAGCTGGCCAAACTGCATCAGCTGTCAGTGCAGCAAAGCCTGAGTCCCCTTGCCCAGCCTGCCTCTACGATCATGCCTGGTATGAGTGCAGTAATATTTGTCAGGGTATCATAATTCCATCAATCAGGATCTGTAATTTTTATCTCCACCTGTAATAACTCATATAATTTTAACCTGCCCAAAGGTGTGTGAAGCTGTTATTAGCTGTGCTGATAATGAGCTTTTGTCAGTAAGTAGGGAGGAGAAGAGGAGCTTAGCTCTCTTGTATCTGAGAGAGAAATTGTTATATGCACTGATACATACTGCAGAATCAGACAACTGGAATCAAGAAGAAAGACTGAATGCTGTGTCAAACATCAGCCCATTAAAATGGAAATTAACTCCTTTCCCACATCTAGCAGTTTTCTGCTGAAAGGGTTTTCTTAACATGTCAGGGGTGGTTTGTATGACCAACTAAAGGAGCTAAATTATTATTTAAAAGGTCTGATATATCAATTTTATTCACTTGATGCTTGAATTTTCTCTCACCAGGGATGGACTCAAACTCTCAGACATCTCAGGAGCTGCTTATTCCCAATGATGTAAGAAAAAAATCTATTCATAACGCTGAGCTTTGTGTTTTTAGTAGAACTATTTTCCACCCAATCGGAAATTTTACATGTAAACATTGCAGCAGCAGGTGACTCACTGCAGCCACAAAGACGTTGAACTGTGACTTCAAAAGAGATGAAAGGCATGGTGGCAACTTACTAATTATCCTCATTATTCTAACCTCAGACTATACCAAGGTTAAAGGGATTTTGAGCTGATATAGATCCTTTTGCAGTATTGTGTGTGCTGCAGTTGCAATGTCTTAGAGTGACTCCCATGAGTGATCAGTAAATCCTCTCATGTTCCCTGACCTACTTAGAAGCTGTCTGCTGTCAAAACAGCCAATAAGAAAACAGAGAAAGATCCTTTTCTCTCTTCACTTTGCTTCCGCCAGCGTTTGATGAACAAACTCTGATCAGAGAGCAGAAACCAGAGGGAAATTTTAAGTTCAGCATCCAGCCTGGCTGGTTTGGTCAGACAATGACAGCAGCTCTGACTGTTCATTGTAGTTTTTAGCTAAAAAATAAATTAAATTTAAAAAATGGTAATGAAGGCATTTATAATTTAGAATTTAATCTTCCGCTCATATACCCAGAATCATTCACAAGAATGAAATGTTGTTTAAAAGCTTAACGGATAATATTGGGGTTTAAATGTCTTAAGCAGCTGGTTATTGTGGTGTTGGTAGTGATTTTGTTCTGGACTGTTTTCAAATATAGAGTCCAGGAACTATTAGCATGGTGGTTCAAAATACTCATATGGTTGTTGTTTTTTTTTGTTTGTTTTTTGTTTTTTGCTTTTTGTTTGTTTGTTTTTCTTTTTTGTTTTGTTTTTTTGCAATGAAAAAGCAACAATAAACACAATTTTCACTTTGCTGACAAGCTGCAGCTTAGAAAAAATAATAAAATTGAAACACAGTATTGATTAATTAGGTTTCACTGTAACATGTAGGGCATATGCAGATGCCTGAAACATTTCTAAAAGGCCTGAACCCCTCTTGCAAGTAAACCCCCACATGACGAGCATCACAATGCATCAGAGGAATGAGGGAGCACAGTGCTGTATGTGACAGGGACAGCTGTGAGCTCCAGCCATTGTTCCAGAAGAGAGGACTTACAGTCGTGACTGAGCCTCCTCAGCCCCTTCGTCCCCCCTCAGGCTGGCCGCGCAGCGACCACACAATCCCACTCTGTACTCAAACGCCGAATGCTGAAGGAGACTTGTGTGCACACACAGACGCTTTCAGAAACTGCTTACACCAAGTCAGCACTGTGCTGCACCTCTGCGGAAGAGGGAGGATTTAGCCGGAAGAATAATAGTTGCACTTTTTACCATCCCATCTCTCTTCCCATGTCCTTTTAAATGACTTGCCTCAGCAGGAATTAAAAAAATATATAGGACACATGTAGTTGAGGACCAGGAGGCTGTGCAGCATGGCTGTTAATGACTGCTTAGAAAAAATAAACATATGTGAAATGTCTCCTTGTTTATTTTTAACTCTACTTTTGCGCAGCTATTTTTTTGTTCATACAGAAATGACAATCGTCTGAGGTTGCACACACCAAAGTGGGCAGGCTGTTGACAGCTGGCATCTATTGACAGCTGCTAGAGATTTTTGGTCTCAGCGGGACAGAGGCGTTATCAGTGATATGAGGTCTGTAGCGACCATTGTCTCTGGAGTTGCGCTTTAGGCTTGCTGCTCTCCATGTGTCCATCCCCAACCCCCCAAATAAACTGCTGAGCCAATAATAGTCAAGCAGACCAACCAGGTCACTGTGACTGATCAGACACTGTGGCCAGAGCTGCTTACTTCTCTGGAAAGGAATGTGAAATGCACAGAGAGGACAACTACAGCACAAACATTGCATTTGTCTGAGGACTATACGTCAGTAAACGTCTGTCGCTGTGAAACTTCCAGCACACTAATGCACTACAAGCACTTCATCACTGTCTAGTATACTTGCTATATATTTGGCAGCATAACCCTTTCTCTCGAGCCCCTGACACCCTGCCCTTGGGCTGATATGTGGCTGCAGGCTCTGGTTCTACTAAAAATCTATTGTCACCAATCGGCAGGGGTCCAGGTTGGAAAACAGAAGCAGAACAAAAGTGTTAATGTATTTTGGAAAGCAAGAAAAATGGTGAGATTGTCTAATCTGCTTTCAGCAGAGAGAACACCCAAACCAGTGGGACTGTATGTTATGTATTTGAGTTATTTTCCCATTATGTTTTCCATTAGTGCGGAGATGCATCTAGCTGGCTTGTGTTTGGGAAGTGATTTGTTTGGGAAGTCATCACCACTCTGAGGAATCAATAACCTTTTAGCTACTCAGATTAATGAGAGGCAAATGTTCCTTCTCTCGTCTCTTTTACCGGTGCGGACACAGTTGCAATTAAGGCACACTTAAAGGGGGGGGAGTTAAAAAAAGTGCATTTGACATTCATGATGGATGACTAAACCACTGAAGACAAGCCATGTATTTGCAATATTTGAAGTGGTCTGCATTAGGTCAGCTAAACAGCTTTTTTTTTTTTTTACCCTTCCTTGTCAGAATCCCTTTCATCAGCACAACCAATCTGATAACTAAAAAGAGCTTTGTTCAGACGTTAAGACCCTTTAAACCAAGTGTATCTACAGAGTTATTCATTCTTCTGGCCAATCTGTCACCTCTGTTCATCTGTAGCTGATTGGCTCAATCATCGGCCGTCAGGGAACTAAAATCAACGAGATCCGGCAGATGTCAGGAGCTCAAATCAAGATCGGCAGCCAGCTGGACGGAACGAGCGACCGCCATGTCACCATCACAGGAACACCAGTCAGCATCAACTTAGCCCAGTACCTCATTACGTCCTGGTAAGGCCCCGTTTCACAAAGAGTCATCTAATGATCTGCTGTGGGATGCAGGTCTTTAGAGAAATATATTCGTTTTAAAGGGTCAGAGGTCATGCTTTCAGTCAATATGAGTTATGACTTTGTGCTGCTGGTAACTGTACTCAAGGGAATAAGGAAAAGCAATGTGTTGTATATTAGTGAAGAAAAAATGCATTGTATTACAATGAAGATATTAGAACATACACAGCAGAATTAAACAAGCCACATACCAATGCCTTTTAGTATTAGCTTAAAAATCCAGATAAATTCTTACATCATTCTTACATAAGCATTTGTGGCATATTGAGAATGGCATTTACTTTATAACTGCTTGTCATCAAACCACAACGTTGCATTTGTAAACATAATTATAATGATGCTATACTTTTCTTACAAGATTTCTTTCTCCTATAAAAATGAAAACCTAACATGCAGAAAATTACTGAAGTGATGAAATTTTTATATTAAGACCTTGAACTTAAGCTATCTTTTTTCAAGATTTTGCCTAAAATCCTCATAAAATTCAGTCAGTAGTCCACAAACGCAGACCAAACTGAACAAACTTGTCTTGATAAAAGACGCTTGGGAGAATTATGAGATACCAGAAGTCTCTTTCTCACCAAGCTGAGGTGAGGTTTTAAAAACACATTTAAAAGTTGTAAATTTTTCTGCCATTTTAATGCTGACAATTAAACTGAAAAGCAGCTGTCTAAGAATGAATCAATGAAGTTATTTAATATGGTCTTAAAATCTTCATCTGCTGATTTATCTAATTACTTGCAGCAGGAATTAAATATATAAAGTGGACAGAGCAAAATTAGGCAGCTTTTTCAGTGTATGTGCAGCCTGAAATCAATAAATAAATTATGTCACTTGTGTCTGTACAGCCAGATCTAGTATCTAGAGTGTAAGATGTCAAATAAAAGAGATAAAATTCTTATGAACCAAATATTAACACTTTTTTACACATTGTTTCATTTTAAATGATAATTTACTAATGATTTACATAACTCCTAGGATAATATTTAATGTTTTATAAACTACAAAAATGCAATTAGACCTAATTATTTAACCATGTTGAATGCCACAAATGTAGTTAACGCATGAATCTGAGTTGCAGATTTCTTGGGGTCTCTTAAACCCCCAAAATTTGCTTAAACAAGAAATGCATACGCCTCCAGCAAAAATGAGAAGGCCTAGGAGGTTTGGGAATACTCTAGTCACTGTATATCCCTAGACTTTTTTCATCCATTGTAGATTTGTGGCATCACTTTCAATATTTTACCAGACTTCTTACAGCTCACTCTTCACATATGCAATAACTCTCTGCAAGACCTCTGCAAGAACAGTTCCTTTTAAATCATTTTCCCAAAACTTCCCCAAATGCTGCAGCAAGTGTATAATCCAAAAATTCCTTGTCTTGTCTCCACGTCTCCCTGTCATTCTCCCCCTCCCATCATTGGCCTCACAGTTTAGAGACAGCTAAATCTACAGCCCAGGCAGCAACAATGGCGTCTCCAGTCGACCTCAGCATGGCCTTCACCCAGCCAGCCTCTCCAGCTGCCTCCCCCGCACCCACTATGGCCACCCTGGGCACGCTGACCCCTGCTCACATGTTGAGCACCCCGTATGGTGCCATGCCCCTCTCTGGGCTGCTGGGGGTGAAGTCTGTTCCCTTTCTGACTCTGTCCAGCCCCGCCCCCACTGTGGCTGTCTCTGCAGCGCCCACTCACACCACTCTGGCCGCTTACACCGCCAAAATCTCCTCAGCCAACTGCATCAAAAAGCCAGAGAGACAAAAGTTTGCACCCTACTGATGAAGACTTGTGGAAAGTCTGATGAAGGACAGCTGTAGTGTAAATTCAAATGCCTGATGTAGCCCAATTTGCCAGAAGAGATGCTCCTGACTTTTATCCTATGATGCACCAACAGAGACCAATGGATGATGCCATTTAAAGTTATTTACAATTCTAGATAATTTGTGAGTTTCCCATGAATTGATGGAAACCCTTTATCATCATCACCACATCACCGTTATTGACCATTAAAAAAAGGGCTGGAACTTCACCTGAGAGATACATGTTAAACAGTTTTTACATGTACATCTCAAGTTAGAGATCAGCTAAGTATTTATCCTTCAATAAATTTGTAAATTGTACTCAGATGACAAATGCTCTACTGTATGATGCTTTTATACAATGTCTGTTTGCCTCTTGAAGTTTTTAAGAAAATTTGTAAATGTCTATTTTTTTCTTTTCTTCTTATTTTATTTTTTAATAATCTGCGCTATGGTACTGTACTTTTTCTTCAGTGTTTTGTCTTTTTTGTTTGATTTCATTTTGAATGTGCATCTGGGTTAATCTTTATTTATTAGTATTGTTTCCTTTATTAAAAGTCTTTGGTTCCTGATATGGTAGAGCTATCTGTCTCTATTTGCCTCACAAGTCTGTTTATTTGCAAAAAAAAAAATAAGGATCAAATGCATGTAACACATACAATTCTGATGAGGATGATACAGTAGTAGATTCAGATTTATTTTCTTTCTTTACAAACAGCTTGTCATTGTTGTTGGCAGAAATTATAAGAGATGCTTTTCATCATTGTGCTCTGATGCCCTGAACAATAACTGCAGAATGAGACAGTGTAGCCCCAGTGGAGCAAAGATCTGAACCACTATGACATATGTGTTAGAGTGCACGTTCAGAGAGAGATACAGAATCGCACGGTGCTGTGTGTTGGGCAGTACTCTCTCTGTGAGTCCCAAAGGACAAAATACAGCGAGAATGTAAGGCATAAGAGTTTGTAAGGAAAAAAAGTACAAACAGCGAGATAACTGGGGAAAACGTGAGGTTCCACAGCAATGCTGTAAACGCCAAATATCTGCATGCACTGCAGCATCATCATCCTCAAGAGAGGCAGCCAGAATCCTTTCATCCTAACACTAGCAGGGTTTTTTTGTTTTGTTTTTTCCTTTGATTTTTGTTTTGGTTTTTTGTGCCTGCTTCTTGACACTCACCTCCATTTCAGACATTCAACTAATGTACAATAATGAGGAATAATCTATCTATCTATCTATCTATCTATCTATCTATCTATCTATCTATCTATCCTTTAAATAGATTTACATAACTTTAACAAGCACATACACAATAGAAATTATAAAACACAAGAAGAATGCAACAAAATGAGAAACATTTTTTCCAAAACAAAGTCATTAAAAAAAAACAAAAAAAAAACTCTAAAATGTTGTTTTCTTACACATTGTGTTGTTGTTTTTACCAAAATGTGGTGTCATTCTGAGTTTCATTGATTTTGGTTTTGCAGCTATGTTTTGGCCCTCAGGGCCACTGTAGACTCAGCCTGAAATCAAACAGCCTGATATTTTTCTTGTTTTTTTAAGGAATCATGATGTGCATAGTGGATCAGACATCACTTCTTACTGTGATGAACTAGACTGACTGTGAAACAGATTCACACTCACACCTTTTATTTTATCTATTAAAAAACACTGTAGTTTATTTCTTTTCTCTTTTTTTTAACAAACACAAGGCTTAATTTTGTTTAATTTAAATTTTAAAGTAGGATGTTGATGTCAGGATGAGTTTTGAGCTGGTGGGAGTGATTACCTAGTCATTTCACCTAGTTTTGCCCTTTCATTTGAGGTAGACCTATGGGCTGTGTGTGTCCTGCTATTTTACACACATACACACACAAACCTACACAAATTCTGATTTGAATTCTGATTCTGATCTCCTCAGATCTCAAGCCTGTAACGTTATTCAGTGACAAACATTGCCCTCTACTGTCCACTCAACAGGCTGCGCATAGAGAAAAGGTAAAGAGGAGTTTAGAGCTGATAAAAGATTGTCTTTAATGTTTGGCATTGTTAATGAATTCCATATCACAGCAGTTATGGGAGTAGGAAAACCACTTTTACAACCAAACACTTTTTGATCATGCTAACACCATATATACAGGAAAGCACATTGAAAAGTGTATAAAGTATTTATATGAGAAGAAAGGTGGAGACAGCCACAGTCAAATGGATTTGTCTTTTCCAAACACTGATTATAGATATTTATCAATTACATTGATCTCTGGAGTACATGTATATACACAAAACAACAATAAACCTTTTAGGGCTTTTGCAATAATTCTCAAAAATATTTCACAATACTGCTGTATGTACAATAACAGAATTTACATTGAAAAATTCTATTGTACCTATATTTTTAGTATCGCTTCTGTTGCCAGTTTTCCTCAATGTCATCAAACTCACTACAGATACTCACAAACTTTATATATCTACTAATCTCAAATCCAAAGTACAGCAAGCTACGCAGTACCTGGGCCTCCTGTCAGTATCTGGAATACGCTCGCACAATTGATGATCTCTCATACAAAAATAGATCTTGTCTAGTCCACTGACAACTTGATGTACAATAACACAAAGCTTCCACCTGCAAAAAACAACCAGGAAAACAAGTAATTGTTAAAATATTAGCTATATCCTTCCAACCAACTACAGGACAATAAACAGCGCTGTTTTTCTGTTCCGTGAACAAAAGGAAACCTCTCTGTGGGTCCGGCCTTCAGCGTTCTCCTGAAACACATCATCAGTTATCAAACAACAGAAGGTGATTGAGAAAGAGCTGCAGGCAAGATAAGAAATATTAGCGCTACAAAACAAACAACAATCTGAAAACTAAAGCAGAATGAAACCATACAAAACATCACTTGGTAGATATTAATATATATATTTTTTTGTCCTTCAGGGAGTGTGTAGTGAACCGCGTGAAAATGGCTGTTGCTAAATGAGTTTCACACAGTCCGGACGAGAGGTCAAACTGCATCTGAGTGCACTTAAGGCAGGAAGGCAATTCCAATACTGTTTGTGTGGGCTCTGCGACTGAGCCATCAGTCCAGGTTCAGCACTCACTGCTTAACATGACCTGACAGCCACAGAGAGAAGGAAAAAGATGGAGGGGAAAAACAGAGAGCGAGGGAGTGGTGTTGGTTCTAAGTGTCCAGCAGTGGGCTAAGGTGCGAAGTGGAGTCCTCGTTCTTCATTCACCATGAACATGAAAGCTGACAGGTGTTGGATGTGTCCATCCCTGTCCTCAATTTCCCCCCAGCCTGCCGAACACTCTCATTCCTCTTCAGATATCTTTGCCACATAAAAAAAGACAAATAAAAGACTTTTTTAACAGAGACTTAACTTAAGTACTTAAACAAAATCCGGGATTGCAGCTTGTGCAGCACAAGTAGAATATCTCATCTAAATACATTCACTTGGGTTTCCATTCACATGGTATGGCTGGGAGATCATCAGTGACTGTTCATGTCTCTGGAGACACCACTCCGAGACTTCAGCCGCAAGTTCAACCTTAGAGACCTGCGATTCATGACAGCCCAGCAGCAACACATATTACAGTGCGCCATTTGATATGATTCACTATTAAGGAGCACTTAACAGTGTTTTTTAAAAACATAATGGGCGTAAGCCTTTGAAAACACTATAATGTAGCAAATTTATCAAAATAATTATTCATATATATGAAGCTTTTAAAGCAGAGAAGTCACATCACTGTGAATAATCACCTTCTATAGTTTCTTTGTTATGAAAATGACATGAAGAGCAAAATTGAGAAGTTTAGAGCTGATACTGCACCTGGGGTCATGTCAGTTATGATCATGGTTGTAATGTTTCACAAAACTGTTGTCATATTATTCTCAAATGAAAAAACATGCTCACAAACAAGTTGTACAGTTGTGTACAATCAATATCAATTTTTGAACAAGTAAATCACTCATTGTTCAACAATGTTTTTCTTTTCTTTTTTTTGTATCGTATCTAAGAGGCCACAGTGAGCAGCAGCATCAGTTTTGCCTCAGTGTGTAGCATCATGGAGATGTGCTTCTTTCTTTCCTTCATATGCACTGACATTAAAATTCCCAGTAACAAGGGTCATCTGACAACATACCTGAAACTCTTGTGTTACTGCTCTGTTAACTCGGTGCAAATGAAGGACAAGATAGCTGTTAGGTAAATTTAGCTAAAGCCTCCCCATCACTGGGTTTCCTCATGCTCTTCACTGATGCACTGCTCCCATGCATGCTTCCCCTGGTCCTCCCTGTGGCCATGAGGAGAATGGAAGATCCTGCGGGGCAGTGGGATGGGCTGAGGGGGAAGGTCCTCCTCGGGGATGCAGCCCTCTCTCAAGTAGGGTTTGGGGGGAACCGCTGGAGGCTGAGGTCGTCGGTAAGGGATATGATGAGACCCATGAGCGGGAGCATGGTGGTGAGGTGGAGGGCCATGGGAGTGGCTGTCCAGTCCGGGATGGGCATGAGCATGAGTGTGCGGGTGGGTGTGAGGGTGTGAAGCAGGGTTGCGGTAGTGGAAAGGGCGGACCGGATCCATGGAGTCGATTTCTGTTCCACCGTAGTGGTTGTGTAGGTAGGGAGAGGTCAGATACTCATCAGGGGGGGACCACAGGTGACTGGGAAGAGGCTCCAAGGCGTCGTTCCTGATGGGCCCTGGATCTGGATACTGACCTCCAAAGTTACTCTCACTCAGAGAGGACACACCACTGCTGGCACTGCCTGACAGAGTGGAGTTGCTGCCACCTAAAGCTGACTGAGGACTGGTGGGAGAGCCAGGAATGGGGTGGAGAGGAGACTGGAGAGACAGAGGAAGGGGACATCACTAATATGTATATTGATAACATCACAACAGTCAGGGTTCACAAACATGCTAACACACAGTCTGACTCAAAAGCAAGAGTCCAAAATCTCTGTTAGATCTCACCTTTCGGAGAGATCTAACAGGCAGGGCTGGAGGAGGGTCACTGTTCTGTTGGTGAAATCCATCACAGTGCATCATAAAATGTCCTGCAAAGATCAATTCATACAAAAGATGAATGTGCAGTAAGACTTTTTAAAGTTTTTAAATAAATTTCTAAACTTGACCAGCTCAGTTTGTGCTCAGTTTTGCCTTCTGTTAATTGATACTGCTGTAAAGTCCTAATCAGTTGATCACTAGAGCGAGTACACAAAATAAATCTGAAATGTATAATTTAAATGTGAGGTGAGATGAAAAAATGTACCTGGCGGGAAGGACCTGGGAGGTACAGGGGGCATGATTCCCCCTCCAGTGGAAGCAGGCATGTATGACACCTGCTCCCTGTTTTCTCCATCCAGACTCCAGCTACTGGGAGCATTGGGAAAAACTGGAGGGAGAAAAATATTGTATAAGGACATTGCAAACATCTCCTGAACATGTTAATATTTCACCTTATTTGGGAATTACCTTTTTCTGGTAGATTTATGTGAGTGTCAGCACAAGGCTTACAGGGACTAACTTGCTGAAGTAAGGCACGCTGCATGTGGTTGTTCTAAGAGAAGGACAAACAAATTAATAAATAATTCAGGATTCTTTTACAGATGTTACAACTACAGAAAAACTCACTTTCGAAGTTATGAGTAAAATCTTTAGATCATTAATTACAACATTTAATACCTTTTAATAATGTTTCACTCATTCTGCACCAGATATTTTTACACATGCTGTTACGATACTGTAGATCTGTCCTACCTGTCCATTCTCTGCCATGTTGTAATACATAGAGTTGTTAGTTCTCTCACGATGGGACGGCAGAAGAATCATCACTTCTCGGTTGTGTTTGGCCTTATCGGGCAAAGATGGAGAGCCTGGTAACCGAAAAGTCACAGAGATATTTTTTCATTGTTAAAAAGAAAAAGCTCACCATCTCTGACAGTGATATCTTCTTGTCTCAAAAACTGTACACATTTACTCTGTTGATAACCTGAAGTGTGAGTATTTCATGAGGAATAGGTAAAGCTAAATGGCCTTGTAATGAAACACTTTTATTTGTTTAGGCAGGATCGGAGGAGGTCGGTAAATAATGAAAACAACCGACAGTTCTGACTTGCAATTAACTCAGCGTTTTATTAATCACACAGCTCAGACACAGTCATCAAATGGTCATGCACT
>JBAMHW010000015.1:10965436-10976279 GCA_037177495.1 Rhadinocentrus ornatus | reverse complement strand
TAAGTAGTTAAAATGTTTGTCATGATATATGAACCTGCGTGAACACCAGATTCTCAGAGCTGCGGCTGTCCAGACTCAAGACAAAGCGAATCGACTGGAAGAGCTCCTGGATACTCGCTCTAAATTGCTCTTCCTCCATCCCACAAGTGGCTCTTGAGTACAGGATACGAGACTGGACGATGAACTTGAACAGATACTCCAGTGCCTGTGAGGGGTGTTGGAAACACACAGGTTGAAACATACATATTATATCATACTTTCATTTCCCAAGCAGAAAAGCAGAGGCTAGCACCTAATTAGGTTATGGTTCAAAATCAATAAAATAAATGTTTCCAGTCAAGCAATGCAACAGGGTATCATTTTCCATTAGCTCATCAATACGGAAATTCAAAGACCACATGAAGAAAACGCTGCACTACACACATCAATATCTGCAGAGCTTTTCAATAACTTCCATTCATTAGTTTTTCTCCCAACAGGGAATTCACATCCTGAGTCCTCATATGGTGTCACACATTTCTGCTTATCAGATCTGTTTCTGTTTGACCATTTTCTAATTCATGTCTTGCTCATCAATCCTGCTGAAGGATTGATTGCCAGAATAAAACCAGAAGGAAGTGAAAGTGATACTTTACCCTCATGGCTTCCTGTATGTGATCCTGCCGAACAACCTCAGCTGAGCGGTCCATGTACCATTTCAGACATCGAATCAGCTCTCTGCAGACAAATTGACAGCGATTAAGAAACTATGCATGGCCTCTAATTTGGTAGCTATGGCAACTTAAGAATTGGGTAAACATTGTAATACTTGTATGCCAAAGCGCCAGCAAAGTGGTTTTGGATGTAGGAGTCCATGATAGGTCTAAAGTGGTAGAAACGGCTGTCCCTGAGCAGGTTAATGATGAACACCTGAGCACAAAGATACATGTGTTGGACTTATTTCGACTTCTTAAATGTCACAATACTTCATTTTATATTTAAGTGCAGCCGATTTCCTTTAATGTTCCTACCAGAGACTGGAAAACCAGCGGTCCGTATTTATCTGTATTGTCATCTAAAAGACAGAAAAGCGTATCCAGGACATCTCGCAGGAACTATGAGGGATAAAAAAGAATACATTTCAAATAATCATCATATGAAAGGCTTCACATTAAAACTAAAATAGAAACAGAAAAATGGATAGCCCACTTGTCTTAAAACAAGACAATAAAATCTTTTTCATCTTGAGATCATTTAGTTACTGATCAACATTCATGAAAATAATTAAGAGATTAAAGAAAAAAGCCCATGTGTATTGTGAATATTAATATATGACTCATTTCTAGATCTGCAAACTCTCTAAAATGCTAAAATAATTTCAAACTTAAAATTAAAAACACTGTTAAAGAGGTCATTTTGTTGCTTTGGGAGATCAGTGTGGTGCAAATGAAGCTTTCAGCAGAAGACAAATATTTTTATAACCTTCACATTATAACATTTATAATCTGATATTTACCTTGACAATCTCTTCTCCACTGATATGACGGAGTCGTCCAAGGATGTCCAACACCCTGTCTGGATGGGCCTTCCAGTTCAGAAGAGCCAAAAGATCCACTAATAACAGAGTAAAATCAATACTCAATACAATAATAATTAGGTTAAAGTGAATCAAATAGGGCTGCATAAAGAGGTTAACTGGTTCTTCCAAAGGAGGCAAGTACAATACATAACAGGCAAAATAATAAGCTATTTGTAGTCTTAAGCAAAAGATAATATAACATCTAACCATTTAAAAACAGAAGAAAATTAACACATAAGGAAAATTTTAATTAAATATATATTTTACAAGTTGAATAAGTAGACCATTTAAACCAAAGTCAGTAAAATGACCTCTTGAGATGTCTCATTCATCAGTGTAAAGAACAACCTTTTAATAGCTAAATATCTTTTTAAAACACTTTCAAAGAATCACAAATGTTAATACTTTCAGTACAAATTACACCTGTAACAGAAACACAGTGACATTTAATGTTAGTTCTTATCTTGGGTTTTTCAAAAATTAAATGAGCAGTATGTAAAGAGTTCGGTTACCATTTTGTGTCAGTTTGGTGGAGCAGAGGATCGTGGAGACCCAGAAAGTTTCTTTGGGGCTTCTCTGGAAGGGCAGGTTGGCTGGCAGGTTGGGACAGCTGTTAAAGTCCTCCTTACAGCAGGGCAAGCTCAGGTACAGACCCTGATTACTGAAGGTGGCATTTTCATCACACTAGAGGATGGACACAGAATGTTTAAAGAAGATTAACCAAGGTTTGGATCATCTGATCCAGTTTAATAGTAAAGGGATATTTCTTGTGTTGGTAATCTATCTGCGATAGATAGCATAGAAACATTTGATTGGCTCGTTTTTGTTTTCTGTACGCAGTCAATTTCAGCAGAGTACTGGTGTGTTGCTACAAAAACAAAAAACAATGTGCATATTTATATGTGGACTTCAAACTTGGCATGAAATGCGGCAATTAAACAACATGATAACGTGATATTCAGAAATGCTGACAGAGATTAAATCTGGTATACAGTTAACCAAGAATTTCTCACTTATGGATTTGCCACCTTTTGAAGACTTTTTTCATGTGAACCTTCTTCTAGTGCCAGACGTGCCCTCTACGTCAGTATCCAGTATATGTTTTATTCTTCTTAACATAATATTTATATTTCAGAATCTAGGATCTGAAAAAAATTGCCTAGATAGACAATTTGTGGTTGAAACAAAAAGACTCTAGTCCATTAAAACCTTCTCCATGTTTCTGAGCATTCTTAGTGTGCAGAACACAGTGGCCCGCACGGTGAAAGAACAAAACAAAAAAGAGGTAAGAGGGCAAGAAATGACAGACAGCTGCCTGCGGGCAAACTCATTGTAAAGTATTTTTGGATCAGTCATCCAGGGCTTCTCAGCTCAGACAGTGGACAGCAGAAAAAGATGATGCCACATTTTGAGGCAGCTACAATTGGGAAGTGTGGTTGGAAAGGTTGGTTGTTCGAACCCGGCTTCCCCAGACTACATATCAAAGTATCCTCAGGCAAGATACTGAACCCCACATTGCCTCTGATGTGCTCATTTGTGTGTAAATGTGTGTTATTGGGGGGAAAAAAAACAGTACAGTCAGATGATTTAGTTGAGCAGATCTCTCAAAAATGTTACCTGCATGATGTGTTTACGGGACATCTGAAAATTCTAGGCACAGTAAAAGAAACTGTTATACTCTTGCCTTACAGGCATTGCAGTGGTAGCAATTATTGCCAGTTTTTATTTCGTCAAACCCATTTATAATAACAAAATTATAAATGTAACAGTCTCCACAATTACTACATGGAATCACACATCTACTGTGGACTTAACCTTGTCGTACCTTGTACACATACAGTTCATGAATTTCATCTGAAAGTGTTGTCCCATCCTCTCTCATCAGAGGAGTGAAGGCAAAGCCAAACAGTTTCTTCTCTCCTTTGTCTTTAGCTGCAAGGAAGCACATCATAACATTATGCATCCCATACATGTCAACATGGCACAAGTCATACATGCTTGAACAGCTGTAAGCATGATGCAATCTGTCCTGATAGACTTGTGCACTGAGGCTGTGACACTGGGTTGCAGTACAGACTTACTGGAACAGTGTCTAAACTCAAAGCGTAGGTGGGACCCTCTGAAACGATCTATGGGAATGGGCAGCTTGACCATCTCACTCCAGCGAGGACTGTTGTTGTGATACAGGACAAATGAGCGATACTCAGTGGTGTTAGGCTCCCCACTGCCCAAGCTAATGCAGTCCTACAAAAAGCATAGGATAAATGGATGAAAATTATACCCATCCTTAGTCATAAACCCATTAAATGGCGCATTATAAGCAACGTGCAAATGTGTTATACTTTGAGTGTGTCCCCGTCGGCATAAAGCACATATAGCGTGACTTCGATGTTCTTTTGAACACTCTTGCCACCCCTCTCAAACTCCCCCCGCTCCAGGGTCAGATACAGGTCATTGCGTGTGTCACCTTGGAAAAATAAACAGGGGGAAAAAACTATGTAAAGGGCAACCTAACATATTTAACATATTTATCTCAGACAGATCTTATTATTTTTGTGAAGATAAGCAATATCATCATATTGAGCCTTTTGTAGCTCCAGCGGGAGCTGCATGAAATCAGCATAAGCCCTTAAAGTCTAAAAATCTCACTGTCAGAAGTGTAATTAACTAGGAAATGTGGAGTAAAGAAATGCTAAGCTACATTAGGATGACAAAAACATCTCAGAAATTCCCTGACTATGAAAACAAACATGTCTTCTGCCCTGCCGATGTTCATAAATTATGTCAGCCTCTGCTCCAAAGATGAACTCTGAGTAGTCAACATAAATTAAGCATATATATAGATTACACTGTATGTCACTGTTCCTTTCATTTAAAATGACCCTGCTGAGTTGAAATATACAGGGGTTTATGACTGTCTCAGCACCTTTTGGGAGGTCAATGTTTAATGACATAAATATCAGTGGCAACACTGGAGGAACATATTGCAGTTTTTTATAAAATCAGATTATAGTTATTTATATCGAAGTCATTTCCTTTGGGACAGATGACTCACAAGGAGTGTTATTGGGAGGTATTTCAGGCTAACTGGAGAGGAGCTGGAGAATGAGAGGTGAGGTTTCTACATTCTCAGTGGAAACAAAGCACTGCAATGTCAGCTGATGAAATATTCCGAAATAAACACACACCTCTCCCCTTCTTTGTCTTTGACTCATCTATTAAGATCTCTGCTCTCGACAAACTTGCCAAGCCCCTGACCTACAAGGGCATCTCATGCAGGCAAGAATAAGGAAATGAGAGTCTACAAAATACCAGTTGTTCAGTAAAAGTAACAATACTAACTATTAAGTTCTCCATTACCAAGAAAAATATTTTTTTTACCCTACCTTAAGCTTCAGTAAATGCACTAAACCAGCCAACTTATGTGCAACAGCTACCTCAATACATCAGCCCACCCTGTTCTCTCGTACATCTTTCTATTTCCTGCTGTTTTCTCCTACTCAGTCCTCCTCTATCTTAATTCCTTCATGTCTTATCCCTTTCCTCTTTCATCTGCTTCCTTTTTACCATGATCAGTGACCATCTCTTCCTTTCATTCCTCCTAGCAATGTAACCCCTCCCCCCACCACCACCACCACACACACACACTCTGTACCTATTACCACTCACTGCATTTTTCCTCTTTACCTGGCAGGATGACATCTGGGAAACCCAGTTTGCGTGTAAGTGCCAAGGCCCTGTTGAACACAGCCTGGTTCTCCCGTCTGATCTGCTCCAGCTCACCTCGCAGCAGCTGCAGGGAAATGATGAGGCCTGGGGGCAGGGACAAGGAGGTGGTGGGCACATTTGAGTGTGTGTAAATGGGATGGGTGGGGAAGAAGAGTTGTGGGAAGAAAGTGAAATAAAAAAATGAAAAAACATAAAATAAAGGGACAGAGATGGGGGGGGGGGTAATTTAAAGGACATTAGTCAGAATGTGGAGGAAGAGAAGACAGACAGGAGAGTAGATGGAAAGACATGATGAGAGCCAGAACAGAGGCAAGGAGAAAATTTGATGTTATGTGGCCTTACACAGAGAAACAAGAAATAAACATGGGTCTGGTAGAAATTTACTGTCATAAATTTGCAAGTTGTGAGTCATAATTAAAAGTGCAACACATTTATAACAACAGGAGTAAAAGCAAACTGAAAGTCAATCCACATCCAAAAAACAGTGCAGTCTATGGCTACAACTTTCAAATGTAAATATGGGGCTGTTAATTTATTTTTCTTAATTGACCATGATATTAATGAATATCAATATGAATTAATTTTAACCAAATAGCTATTTTCTCTCCTTCCTATAATACACTGTATTAATAAAACTGATGCTCAATAGAGATGTTGGGTTCAGTTTTAATACTTTAATAGTCATGAAAACTACATTTATCTCTTTGGTATTGTTGTGGGGGTGTATCTGAAAATCTGAGCATGATACAAGCATATCTAACCACATGGCTAAAAATAATGATTACATTATTTTACTTTTTAAGCTGATAGATGTCTACCAACATCTAAAACTCACATAAATAGTGTATTATTACAGACAATATATTTACCATAGTTGGTGCTGGGGGCTGAATACTTGGTGCTGGATTTGCGGATGATGTTCTCGTGTACCTGGTACCATTCATTCTCATTGTTACATCTGTATAGAAAGAGAGTTGATACGGCTCTTAACAACACACCCATTTGTGGGACCAGATGGAGGGTTAAGGATTGGGTGCATGGGGACTACATGAACAGCATGTGTCCCAGAGCCGATTTCCTCCTGGAGAAAAGGTAGCAGCAGGGGGAGTTGTTATCAAGCAGCACATTAGCCCAAATGCACAACACACTAAGCAAACCTGACAGCCAGCTCTCTACCAGCCTTTTTCATTACTGTGGGCCCAAAGGCCCCTGGGAAAGGCACGAGGAAACGCACAGACTGGAGCATTATAGGAGTCGACAGTTTGGAGGTAGCTCAGCACTGAATCACTGCTTGCTTTTTAAAAGGAAGAACTCATCACATCAGCAGAGAAATCCAATAAAAATGGCAGCTTTCTATTCTAGAAATCTTTATTTCACACTACGCTGGATGTTGATGTTGTATAAGGAAGATGGCAAAGTGTGAGTGACGTCTGACCCAGAGCGGATGCTCAAAGGGAGAACATAGCTGCAAGGAGACATTTCATCTGTTGACTGACAAGAAAATATGCTGAGCTTGGTGTTATTTTGCTTTGTCCTCTAACTTTGCTCAATTATCTCTGTGTCATCCCTCTCAGTGTCATCGCCTCCCCCTCTCAGTTTCTCTGCTCCGCTGGGTTGGCCAGAGTACAGGAGTAGCTCTCTGTGGCAAAGCCTAACAGAAGAAGCCAGATTCACAACATGCCAAGTGCCCTATCTCAGGCCTGGGGTGAGCTGCTATTGATTTTCCAGAGGACACTTCATTATCATTCTGATCAAAACACACCATGCATCAACAGTGAAGTCCCGGGTTGTCACGCGCAACATTTTCACAGCATTTCTGCATTACTGCATTGAGTACAGAAGAGAGCAACCCCAAAACAATTAGCTAAACCAAGCAAACAGAGAAAAAAGGAAGAACTAAAATAGCTTTAGTGGTATACTCACGTGTAAACTTTAAGCACAAAGTCTTTCTCCTCTTTGAGGTCTGTGATGGTGTGGAAAACATCGCTCATGGCAAGCACAGCACAGCCATAAGGCCGTCGATACTGAACATGAGGCGGGCCTTTCTTTGAATCATTGAGCAGCATGCGACCTGGAACCAAAAACAAATGTAGCGAGAATTAACACTGATAAATCATGAATGAATCATAATCATAGATAACATGGTTTTATGCTTTGTTCTCTATTTACCAGTTCTTATGACATGTGCAACGATATACAATTCTCTCTTCAAGTCTTTACTACTTAGGTCCTATGGAAAAGGGAAATTGTTAAATGGTTTGAATAGGAAATTAATTACAAAAAAATTTTTATTTATGTAAGCACCAAAAATATCTCACCGTGAAGAGAGCACACAGACGATCAGCCTTCTCTGGATTCTTTGGTCCTCCATTTTTGTTCAGTTTCACCATGAACTTCTCACTGCAAAATAAGCCAATTCACAGTTTCTGAGTGTCTGTCAACCACAGAGTGCCCAAGTCAATCTGCTGGACTGTTGGTGGTGGAATGGTGAGTAGACGTGTATGTGTATGTGTGTTTGTGTCTTTCTGTTCATGCTCGAATGTAATTTGTAGTGTGGGCCCCATCAACAGCCTGTTGTCCAAGTTTCCTAAACATACCTGATCTGTTTGGCTTCACGAGTGTCATACAGAGAAAAGAAGACATCTGCATCTTCGCTGATGCTATTGTAGGTAAAGCTCTTCAGATTGATGAAGAGGTGGTGTGACACAGGAACACGACAACCGTCACCGTGGCGCTGTCTCATGTTATCACCCTGTGAATGAAGATAATCACTAACATGTCAAACCAGCACTGCAAGCGAGGCAAAGAGCTACCACTCTTTACAGTCTGGACAATTATAACCAAAGCAGTGAAGGTACTGTAACTGGTGAATAATTTATTAACATGTGCCTTACAGTGGGTCTCATTATGTTGCAGACAGAAGCTACTTTCAGCAATTTTAGCTGACATGTTCAAACTAGAAAGTTAATGGATCAAAGGATCATAAAAAAAATAAATAAATAAAAAACTTGTATAGTTATGTATTAGGGACCTCAAGAAGGGGTTTTTTTACTGTAATTTAAACTGCTGTAGCCTGTACCTATAAAATGAAAAACTACAGTATGACTGGAAAAAGCACCTTTCAAGTTTATTTCCACCACAGTGGATAAGTTAGATACAGTATCATGGAAAATAACTGTATGCAAAGCAAAAGAAAAGAAAATCCTCATTTAAGCACCTCTTAATCTAACTGATTAATAAGTTATATTATGTTTGTTAAGAGTTTTCAAAAGATAAAGAGTGCAAACAAGGCACTGAGATTTTATGAGGCTTATTAGTCAGATTATGGGGCAATTCTGGGGAGACTTGTAGGGAGAACCATGCTGCAAAATGATTGCAATACAAGCCACTGGTGCCCTCATACAAATTAAATTCACTGGACAAACTGTTCACAGCACCATTTGTGCGCACAATGGGCATATGTGATCCCAGTGGGAATTAGTCCTCTCACTCTGACAGTGTTGGTGTGAGGTCCTTGTAAAGCATTTAAAAAACTCATAGAGCACAAGAATTATTTGCAAACAATAGTAAAAAGTAAAAAGTTGATAACCTTATGTGACTGACTTCAGGATACTTATTTTGTAAAGTGTTTTGAAAAGAGATGTGAAATGGGAGTTGAAGATCGAGGCAGAGTATGACAGAGCGTTTTGGTGATATGGACAAACAACTTAATAATGACAGTACCTGGTTTGTGCTTTGCTGACCACAGTGTCTGCTGGATACATGCTAAAAAAAATGGATTTCAAAGGAAATATGTCAGATCAGTCTAACCAGTCTTTTCACATCCCACACAGCACTGAACTTATTTACATTATAGCAGCTTCAGACACATAATACCAGAGCGATGCTTCAGTCGATGCCTCAAATCTGACATAAATTTCACCTACGTTTGTTGCGGAGTGGCTACATTACTGTTCCTGCAGCACAAAAGAGGCCCACATGAGGCAACACGTGAGCATGTGGGGAGGGAGGACAAAGCCGGCATTGCCCACACACAAACATAAACACACACACATATACACCACTCTCTGCTCAGAAACCTAAAAGAACTCCTCTACTCCTTTACCTGAAGAGGTGCCAAGGCCTTGTGCCCTGCCAAAGACAAGCTCACTTTCATCGACAGAGTCAGGAGGCTCTTTGGCAAGGAACAGCTACACTGTTGTTTCTGAACAAAGCACTTAGTGCACAAACATTCTTTGTGTAAAGCTGAGAAACATGGCAATGGGATAATGGGAGGCTGCAGGGCAGTTGGAGAATGTTTTACATCAGCATATGGAGCTGCAGCTACTGAACAGAAAAGGATCTCCCTGCTAGATCACAGTCTCCAGTAGTATTACATTAGATTTCATAACATCTGTGCTGTAATAGAATATTTCTAAAATTAGATCTGTCTTAGTAAGTCTTCTCTCTCTCTTTCTGCCCGTTTGTGTATAGGTCTGGAGGTCACGACAACCAAAACACATTTAGGCCATAATTTATTTATAGAAACGTGTCTCTTGTCTGGCTCACGGTTTAAAACTAGCAAGATTACAAAATTTAATTTATGTTAAAAAAAAAACTAAGAAAGAAAAAAAAAGAAAAACACAAAAAAATGCATTTGTATGTACTTTCCTATAGCCCCACCTGAGGCTGTCACTTTGCATTAAGTCTGCATTGCTAGCTAACAATCCCACTTGTGAGAGTCACATGCATGCAAGAAAAGGGACACACTCAATATGGCAGTAAGATCAGCATAAAGAACTGGTCACATGAGGCAGCTCCAGCAGCTGAATCGTGCTCTCTCTTGTGAGTCACCTTATGGATGATTTGATAATCGGTACATTCACACATCCCTACACATGCAACAATTCTTTCTAATACGTAAAACCAGACTGTGCAATGACAAAAAGGCACTCAGTAGGTACAAAAGTCAAAATGTACAAGTCAGTGAATCATGGTTACAAATATAGTTTATGCATGCTGCAGAAAAATATTTAACTGACATACACATTTACTTCAGTGTTCATTTTATTAAATAATTGGTCAAGTTAACAAAGCATGTATTTGTTTGACAATAATCACAGCCAACATACCAGTTTGTATAGCTCTGACACACTGATCTGATCTGAATCCACCATTTCAAACTCTTTCCTGGGAACAAGGTCCAGGCCCAAGTGCCTAGTAAAAGAGGAATAATGCAAGGATATGGGGGGGGTAAACAGTAAACAGTGCTGCATACACAAATTCTTTCTCACCTTGACATAATTTTCAAAGCCCAGGTAAAAAATATGCTGTTCAGAATAAATCACTCTCTGTGGTACAACATTTGAGTTAGAAAACAGCAAGGTTTACCATCACCTCTAAAGGTCACCAATAAACCTAAACAGAAATTTAAAGACTTAAAAAAATGTTTCAATTTATATGTCGCAGAGACTTTCTGGAGTCTTTACCGGTTGCCTAGCAACCAGACAGGGCCAAGAGATAGCAGATTCATGTATTACATTTAAAACACATGATGACTTTCACAAACATCATAAA
>JBAMHW010000015.1:10922253-10965336 GCA_037177495.1 Rhadinocentrus ornatus | reverse complement strand
ATGACTTTCACAAACATCATAAATATACATATATATATATATGTATATATATATATATATATATATATATATATATATATATATATATATATACATGAATATGCTATATCTTGGCATCTCCTAAAAAAAAATTTTCACGAATGTAAAGAAATGCAAATAATGCAAAGACTACAAAGAAACTTTAGATTACCACTTTGGATCATTTAAATCAAACGACTCTTTAAAACATCTTGTCTCTGTCAAAAACCCAGAATCTTGTTGATGAGTGATTAGTAGGCTGCAATAGACACCCACTAAAGAGTCTGTGCAAATAAAGACTGTACATAATAGAAGTGAATCCATTGTGTTGTCTTGTGCTGCAGATTGTTGTACTGTATGTCCTATTGTGACCTGCTTAGACTAGCAAATTACAACATCTCTTCAAGCTAAAATTTGATCACAACAGCTCTAAGATCAGCATTTACTGCAGACCTCAACATGTATGACTTCAACATGCATCATGAGCAAACTATGCTACTCTTCAGGCTTAACTGTTTTTAGTTCATTCAAGTATTATGTGATGAAAAGGTGAAAGCATGTATGTGCAATAGTGAATTGAAGCTTATTTCAAACTATCAAACTTGTCTGCAGCTCAATTGGATGCCTCACATATTTATTTCTCTTGTGGACAACTGCCACAGCTTAGTTGGAGTTGGCAACAGTAAGAAAATTACTTTACAGTTCCTCCAGGGGGATTTGCATTGACTTTAAGGAGCTTCAAACTCACTCATCTGCTAAATGACCATAACATTATATTATAGCAACACTGCTGCTCACCCACTCTCCTGTGCTGCACATCTCTCCAATGCTAAAAAAAATGCTGTCTTCTTTAGTGGCCGATAATTAGAAACAAATGTTTGTTGTAAAGGATACCTTTAATCTGCCCAACCCTTAATACTGTACAATGCTTTCAGTACATTAATACTCACTCATTGCCCCAGTCAAGTCGTACGGTGATATGCCGCTTGATCTCGCGAGTCTGGTCCTGAGCAAGGTGGCCCTGGATCAGCTGCCGACGCAGGTCAATCAGCTCATTCATAACATGGCGAAGTTTATGGAATAGATCAACCTTGTGCTTCTGTTGAAGTGGCCAAAAAGGATAAGTTTAGGCGTGTGATCTTCTCAAACTCAAACATTTATATTTCTATGTATTCAGATGCAAGATCAAAACCACAGGAAAGTAAATCAAATTACACTGATCAGCTTGGGTTGCTATGTACCATTCTCCACAACATTGTAGCAGATAAAATGCCTCCACCCCGCTACCACCACTATGGCAACAGCACTTTTTAATGCAATGGCTGTAGCCTTGTGTACGAGAATTCAAAATCACTTTATTTCTGGCGAGACAAATATCTGGATCTAGTTGGCTCTGTTTTCCAACCAATAGAAAACTAAACCATTCTGTTATTCTGTTCCAATGTGAAAGTAACAGCCCACCCAGCATTTTAACTGAGATTTACGCCCACTGGTTTTGTAAACAAAACAAACAAGAAAAAAATTCTTTAACCTCATCGCAGTAATGTATTGCATCACCATTTCTTGTAGACTAAGGACAACACTTAATTTAAGCATCCTCTGTTCCTCCTAATAGTATGACAAGCCAACATTACCACCCGGGTTTGTTTACATTAATGCAAAGATTAAGTGCACCACAATTGCCATGCAAGTTTAATGAGGATAAACACTGCATGTTCTCAAAGGCTGGAAGCTGCTGAAAACAAAGGTTTTTGTCAGGGTTGATGAGCCCTTTCGGACCGCTATTCAGTAGGGCTAATTATGTACATTATGAAAAAAAATGCACAGCTATGCTTCAGTCATTGCTCCCTGAAGAAATGCCATGAAATCTAATTGGCAAAAACTAAGGCGCAATGTATCAGCATCTAGCCAATATTACATTCTAGCAATATGGATGCAACTGTGGCAACACGGCCCATATCACACAGGGGGTGAGCACCAAAACCAGCCCTGTTAAATCAAGGCTTCACATTAGTCAAGCTTCAGTGGAAGTTACATCATCATACCAATGCCTCAGGCTGCTTAGTTGCTTAAAGCATGAGCAGTCCTCAGTGAGAGGTTATGTAAAAACTCGCTGCCATCTCTGCAACATAGCCACTCAGCTCCCAACTCTAAACCCTACCATTCACTCCTGCCTTTCCCCTCGACACTTAGCAGGATTAAAGCTGCTTTAGTTTTTCAGTAGTCATGTCTTCCCGGCAAGTAAAAGCTGGCTGAAGGTGGTGGATGCTAATATGATGCAGAAACTACAAGATCCAGGCCAAAATCAATCAATGGCTGAATGACACAGCATAAAAACCCATACGGCAGGTCTGTAGGCCATTATCTACATCCGACCACCATATCTGCTTCCTTGTAGATAGTACATGAAAATACAGAATGACAGTCTAAACGACATGCTAACGGGAGAGAACTAAAGAAACTGTCATTGTATGTTCAGACTGTATTTTGGATGAATCTCTGCTCCTACTGGCAAACTTGGTTATTCCAGGTATTAAAAATATTCTGGTAAAAGCCTTTTTTTACAAGACTAATGCAAATTTAACAACATATAAATTGCTTAATTCCCTTGTAAATATTAATAGATGCACCCTTAAATGTTTTGCTAGTTTGATAAATATAAAATAAACTGTAATATGTGGCCACTGACCACATAGAGCTGCTTCCAGAGGATGCCCCATTCCTGCAGGGTGAAGGTGGTCTCAGTGATAATAGGGTCCTCCAGAGGCACAACTGTCTCACATAACCTGAAGCAAAAAAAAAAAAAAATTAAACAAGCACTAATGTGAGGTCAATCTCTGGAGGTCTGATATTGTCACAAATTATTTCTTCTTCTAAATAAGTTCTAACAAATCACATCAAGATTAGTTAGCCTCCACATTGTGTGTGGAGTTCAGAGAATTTATATTCTGTATAGAGAAAGCACACCAACATTATCAATGCACAGAATTGTGGGAGTAATTCGCCGAGTGAGTAGCCACAGCCTGTTTACATCAGTTCAGCAATGGGTCTTATTCAGAATTTTGACGAGTATTTTATCTTACTATTTTATCCTGAGTTGTGTACCTGGCTGAAGCAGCAGCTTCGTGAACGCATAAAAGGAAATTAACCTGCAGTTTTTTATCCTCTGTTTCTGTCTTTGTGTAGTGCAGCAAATACGTTGGATAAACACATCACAGAGAATAGTGGACTTCTGCAGAAACTTTTCCAGGTGATGTAGTTTTAGCTGACTATGGTTTGGAAATGAAAGAAAGTTTGGGCTTAATGTGCACATGAGCAAAGATGGCTGGATGATCAGAGAGCAGGTGAGGCCATACACCTGAGAACTCATGTAGAAAGGGGTTACTGGCTGCAGACACAATAAGTATACGTGATTTTAAATGCTGCAGTTCCGATCTAGATTTCACTCCCATGTGCAGATGGGAACATCTCTTTGCTCCATCAGATTGTGATCATTTGTTGTTCTCTGATTAACAGGAGTCCAAGTATTTTTATGTCAGACATTCAGTCACAAAATTCAGAACTGTTAACTTTTTTCAGATGTTTCAAAGTAGATCTGCCATCAGATCCAGAAAAGTTTTTTGAATATTTTACTGTTCTTGTAATAAATAATTCCTGACAGTTTTGTTTTCATAGATTTACTGCTTATTTTTCTGAAAGTGTTACTACATACCGAATGTTTTGCGTAACTCCACCCACTGCCAAATTTGAAAAATGCCTGCAACTGCAAGGGTTGGGGTGGAGGTGTGAGGTGATTAGGCAGCGGAGAGCGGTATGGGACGCACAGGTAAAAATGATTGACAGACAGCAGCTCAGCTCGCATCCCTTCATATGCATTCATGGCCGTGGTTTTCTATGTCTGCAAGGCAAGGACCCATAGACTGTATATAAAAGATGGACGGAGAGCAAAAGTGAAGCTTGTTGGGCAGTTCCTACCATTGCCATCTTGGCAGCGTCACACCTGCCGTCGCTCCCGGAAAATACAAAATTGGGCAAAGTGGTGGAGCTTTGAGTGTGGAGGATTGGCGTCTATCAAACTCCGAGCTGCCTGTAGCTAAGAGCTAACTGAGCAAACTCAGATCTAATGCAAGCTAACTGGCTAATGAAGGTAGGCGGGCTAAAGCTAACGCGCAACGTTAGCCGGCTAAAAACTGCGTTTGTGCTACACTTTCCCTTCTTGCGGCGGCTATTGTTAATCAAAAGGACACACCCCTAATTATGCCGAATTTCAAGATCAAATAACATCCAAATGGATAAGTTAGACAAAAAATTCACCCCCCTCACAGTTTCATAAAGATAAACTTGACCTATTAATCCTAAAATGGAATTTTGTTCCTGACTTTAAACATGTTTATTTCTGCTATAAGTTGGTCTTTTAAACATGAGAGTCCATGGGGATTTGCTCTGTTTTGGAGCCAGCCCCTATCGGACGAGGGGTGAACTGCAATTTTTTGCACTTTCACATAGGCTTCACATTTCATCGCCGGAGTTTGCTGCTTTTCAAATTTTCTCATTAAGTAGATAACCTCTATATGTCACGATAAACAAAACCTGGTTTTACCCTGTAGAGGGCGGTATGAGCCATTTTTTACCCACAAAATCCCGTTTTTAAAATAAACAAAAAAAAAATTACAAATTTTATCTACAGTATATGTAGCTTTCATCACAATAAAGTTATATTATGTTTACAGCTCAAAAAACACATTCTTGGGTGCACTACCCCCTAAGCAAGATATATTAAAATAATTAATCCTGCTTATTTAGACATACTTTTCCTTTAATAACTCCCAGAATATATTATTTATCTAAATTAATCCACACAGATGAACAGATAATATATTTAATTTTGGAATCAACAATTTATAACAATAAATGTTATAAATTGTTATATAAGTTTTTAGTATGATGGTGTAGTTGCAGCTGACAGTTAGCAGACTCGCAGGTTTTAATCCATCTGTTTGTAAAATGTCTTATGAACATGTAATGATCGGTAGGTTTTTAAATTCCCGACAGGTTTAGGAACTTCCACCAAACACGAGGAAAACACGACATCTGAGACTGAAAAAGGTGGCAATGCATCTAAACCTGAACTTTATTCATTGTTCAGCAGATTGTAACAATTTAACTTATTAATAATTTGTGTTTCTGCATCGTAACAACTTTTTAACTCTCACGTGAGCTTATCACAGTAGTGTGTTTCTTTTTAGCGTGTTTTAGACATGTTTTTAACACATTTTACTAGTAAGAAACCTGAAAGTGTAGACAAAAGCAATAGCCAGGTATCCCCAAAATGGTGAAGAAAGCCGTAGTGACGTCACGTGCATGCTATGAGAAAAGTCTTTTTTGAGCAAATTATTCTGCCTACTAGTTCTGCACTGAAATAGTAATGCATAACTTTGATGCACATAACAGCTTTTAATACAGAAAAAATGTATGTGCTACTGGTTTTGATAATTAAGATCCAAGTCCTGTTACCATGGACTACCCTGGAATTACCTAGGATCAGACAGAAACCTAATTTTGTGATGTTGCCCTCTGATTTAGCAAACAGTAAAGGATAGCTCCTCTTGCTGGTAAATTTAATCTAGTTAAATTTTACTTGACTAGCAATGGTTGCTAAATGCTGTGTAAAAGATTAATGTAGTCTGCTGTTTTAATGAATAAAACTTGTGTATAAGTAACTTAAACTTTCATTATCTCTAATAGCTGGAACAGGGCAAATGATGTAATTGAGGAAAAATAATTTACCCTGCCTCTCACATGATCTATTACTGCAGTTGAATTCACAAACTGTGGCAGAGCTTTCAAGCAAAAACCAGATCACTCATCGTTCCTGTGTGTCCGCAATCACAGGGAAAGATAAAAGCAAAGGTTAGACCTCCTGTGAGGCGTTGCACTTTGGCTGCGACGCTCTTGCATGTGCTGCAGAGAATTAACTGTGATACTGTATAATGTTTTTGGAACAAGGCAAGCATCTCCATCTGTAACACAACGAGTGAGGGTGATTGTCTGTGGCGAGGATGTTTTGGGAGAACTACACAGATGCAGTAGGTGTGTCACCTCATTAACTCCATGAGACAGCAAAGCAGAATTCCCAAAGTGCAGCTCCTGCAGCGAGGAAGCATATTAGTGCCTTTCTCTAAGTCTACACTTGTAATTGTTTGACTAAAAACTAATATTCCAATGTGGTAGCTTTGTAAGAAGATGGTGGTATAATTTCTATCATGTCCAAAGTCCCAGTTCAGCTGTGCCATAGATCTTAGTCTGCAATTACATCAAGCTGATAAAGAGCTCAGTTGCCTGCTTATGTCATCACCTTAAATCTGATTTGTGGAGCCATGGCAAGCTGTTGTTATAAGATGATCACAGTGTGTGCATTTGTATGTTTTGTGTAGGTCCATGCATGTCAGCAGCACTCCCGTAAAGATGGTACTGTAACTAATCAGTGGCGATACAAACTTGAACAGTGAAAGAGGAAAGGATACTTATTCTCTTAATATTGAGAAGATGATATATTTTTTGATATGATGATATGTTTTTTAACACCATCTTAATCAAGCCTATAGGAGCTAGTGGGCCAAACCAGTAAAAAAACTTATTCTATCATCTTCCAATACATCTCAATAAAGATCTGACAGTAGTGGATGTATTGAAAGAAATTGCTGCACGTGTTGTATACAACAGATCTTGTGTATTTTAAGCAGCACTTCTCTCCTACATTGTATGATTTGCACTGAAGTGACTTAACATTTGAACTGTTTGTGTCTTCTTGGTAATAAAAACAATGTCAGAGATACATAATGTTTCTAATAGAGCACTCTGCAAAAGTCTCGTACCACCTATCATTTTTTTATTTTTACACATTACTTGGGAAAGAGGAAACAGTTTGTACAATTCTAGCCAACTTGGTAGTCAATATTTGATATGACCACCTTTCTTTTTCCACTTACATTCAACCTGAACCTTTTTAGGCTAGCTTTCTTGAAATTTCATGAAGTAATCTTAGGGAATAGTTTTCCAGGCTTGTTGAAGGACATACTAAAACTAATCTCTCTTTTTGCCTTGCTGAAGAATAGCTTCTTGACTACTACTCATCCTTGGAAACCCTCCGAAGAGATTTCAGTGAACAGTAGATGGATAGTCTGAAGGTTAAGATTAATTTCCCAGTGTCAGGACTCGAGACATTTTGTTTCTAACTGTATTTGCTGGATTTGTTTTTCCCTAATTCCTGATTACATGGGTTACTGTTCATCTGTTGTTTAACAATTTTAATGTTGAAACTGTTTTTCTGGGCCTGTTGCTACATGTTTTGTCCAATTTCCCTAATTGTTGTGTGTTATAGTAACATTGGTTCATCACTTGAGTTAGGTGCCATTTTAAGCCTGAATGATTCATAGGTCAGTGTTAAGTGGCTTAACAAGCAAACAAGCAAAACATATTCTCTCAAAACCGTCATGAATAAGGACTGGACTGAAAATGAGACACAGAACAGATAATGTTTAAACAAAAATTCTGAAAGGCCTTTAGAGAGCCAGGAAAGTTATTGCTCAAGATCACTTAAATAGAATACAAGAATGTCTAGCTGCTAAGATGCCATATAAAATAAAATTAGGTTTGACCGGAGACTCTAATTAGATACTCTAATAGACTCTTATAATACTCTAATTACAATCATGTTGATGTGCTTAAAGGACACTGTTGCATTATGCCATTCATGAGGCAGTAACAAAGAGTTTAAAGTCTTCAAAGGTTCAAACAGATATTGATTTGTATTGAAGAATTAAATACTTAACAAGTAAAGGTACTCTATAACACTTACGCCACAAAGAAGTCCAGATCACTGCTTGGAGTACTCTTATAATATCAGTGATATAAGGAGACTGCTTTACATCATCTTGGAAAAACCTGAGCTGGTTGAAACGTCTTGTTTATATTTTTTAATTCACCAAGTGTGAAAAAAATTATATTTTTATAAAATTGAGTATTGGTCGATTGAGCTAAACACAGAATTTTAAACCTAACCACGAACATGCACAGAAAATAGTTCATATTGCTGATGCTGAAGCCATGCTGATGAATTTGATCTGGGTATTGGATATTACATAACAAATTCATAATAAAGCCTTAAAAAAAGTTCAATTAAAAATTAAAGCAAAATAGGGGGGGGGGGGACACAATGTAGCCATGCAGTTAGTTTCCCTCAGTCTGTCTTGTAATTGATGCTCATTTGTATTTAACAGGGATCTAATACAGAAAATATCTCTTATTTCTGTACTTAGGAGAATATGCTTGGGTTGGTGAAATTATTAAAAGCTCAGAAATTCAAACATAACATAGGCATTCACTTTATTTGGTGACATATCCTCAATTATTAGAGAATAAGTCGGAAAATTGGTAATTTAGTGACTTGTTCAGATTTGCAACGCTCTCTTAATTCAGAGTAAAAGTTCACAGAAGAATCATCTATATTCATCATCTACTGTATATCTCCACCGACCACTTCACCTCTACTAGCTAAGGTTCAACCCCATTTTTTTCTTGCTTGTTTTAGGTTTGCTAGAAACCATGAAGCAAGCTTCACACACTAACTTAACTGTCAGCTGCATAGAGCAGCATGTATTGTTAGATTGAAACCCAGTCACAGAGAATCCCAGTGTACAGAAGCTGTTTATAAGGGCAATATTTCGGTAACATCAAAAACTTGCTGTTGACTACAAACCAATTTTCACCACTGTTTTACATACGTGAGCAAGTTCAAAGCCTGGCCTATGATGAGATTGTACCTAAGTTCAGTACAGAAAGCCTATGGCTGAACGGCTGACAAAGGAAATGTAGGTAGTGGGGCTGGGATGAACAGATGAGCTGAATTGTGGGTTGTGCCCAGGAAACACTTGCTAAATCTTCTCTGCTACTGCCAAACAACTTATTCTACTACTGACTTTTGCTTATTGCTTTTATTGTATTGGATGATTCAATCGTGGTTCCACCAAAACCATGGTTCTTCTTTCTTCTTAGTTTAATTGTATCTACAAACCTCAATTGGACCTGCACTATTCCTGCTACTACTGTTTCATAATTACAGTTCAAACTTATAAAATTGGCCCCTGAAAATACTTTTCAGTCCTGTTGCAGCATTCTCTTCATTTACAGGCATCAGTTATTTTCATCTTTAGTTAGTATTAGTTTTTTGTTTGTTTGTTTGTTTTTTGCATTACTTATAATAGCACACATCCTTGAATAAAACCACTTTATTAGGCAACTTACCCTCTATTTGTCACTGTAGATTTCTTCAAGTGGACATAGCTGATTGGGAAAATACCCTGTGCATGAAAAAGGGAGCAGAGATGTTACTGAGAGTGACAGAATTACATTAATTTTCATTCAGCACATGACCAAAATGTAAAGAGAAGCTAAATGCTTGTGTTAAAAACTAAGCTAATGCATGCTGAGTGCTGCAACAGTGAATAAATAAGAAAATATTACATTTCTGTTGGTGACACATATAATGCTGAAAGACTGCAAGTTCACAATTCCTTTGAAAGTGTGTTTTTACATTTTTGCTGTGTGCTTATATTTTCTTTGCAAACGAAACACAATAAAGCTTAAAATCTTCACAAACTGCAGAAACAGGAGGTAGAGCAATGGTGTTCCACGGTAGAGGCATGATAGTGTGAGTGGAGCCTGCTGCCACCCTTGCAGTCAATCTTTCTTTTTCTAATCTGCCAGATGTGAAGAATTGGCCAAACTGAGCACAGCTAATTCTCTCAGCACAGAGAGAATACGGAGGCGAATGAGTGTGGGCAGAGTACATAACAAAATGAAGGGGTGTTGGTAGGAACTGCAAATAGCTGATGAATGTAGAGAAGGACAGCATGTAGCCACCTACATTTACCAGGACTTGACAGTTTTTGTGCTTTCTTTAAAACATCCCAGCAGCATCACACAATAGTTCAGCTGCAAACATAGCAGATTTATAGGACTGACAAGATGTCTTGTTTTTTTATCTACTATATATGCCATATATTATATGTTAAATATTTGTATTTCAACTTTGTACAATAACATGTACAACCGCTTTACTGCTGTTGTACCCTTTCTACCAGGGTGATCATTCAGATCAAAGTAATATTAATTTGCCATGATCCTGCTCTCTAAGAGGGCAAATTGGCTCAAACCAAACCACAGAAGATGTCCCAACAGCAAAGTAGACCCACCAAATTCCCTTGCTGAAGAGGTCATGAGGATTTTATTTAATTACCATCTGTATGGCATACACAGTATGCATGTATTTCTACTGTTCTCATTTATTTGGTAAATTGTATTTGATTACTGTTAATAAATTCAAAAATACAACAAACTGTCACATGCAATTCATTACACATACAGGAAAGATGATTTTTCAACAGGCAAGGTAGAAGAAAACATAAAGGTAATAAATTTAATTTAACTAAATTTACCAATGATGTGGGACCCAGAGATCCTACCAGGGACACATCACTGTGGTGACCCACAATACATAGTAAAATGTTTTAAACCTTTATCCAAACAAGTAGTTTTGTCACTTAAACCTGGGCAAGTGACATAAAAAAACTAAAAATATGTCGCAATATTTGACATTTAGAGCACTGATTTGAGCCTAACTCTTTCATCAACACTCCAACCCCCAAATGCTCTCATTAAAGGTCCATTTTTATTATCATACTTTCACACAATGAAATTCAAACGTCTTAAAAATTACACCTTCATGAAATTTAGGTCAGGAAACTTCTATTTTTGCATGGTCAAAGCTCTTTTCAATAAACTAATCAGCCATTGAGGCCTTTATTGTTGAGACAAAGTTATTTCTGGGCCATACGTCTCTCACATCACATTATCATTCAGAAAAATTCACCAGTCTTTGATAAAAACTAATCAGAAGATCAACAAAGGCAGCCAGTTTTACAAAGTGAAACAACAACACACTATCTTAGTAACAAAATCCAAATTATACTTACTGGTTAACTAAGAATTTATTGTAATGAAACATTGTGTATTTTTATAAGTATACATAAAGAAGTACAACACCACTTTTTAAAATATATATATATAATTATGAGTATTGAAAATGTAAGCCTGAGTTTTATTTTTTCAATCAAGTATAACTTTTAGACATAAATGCCTTCTTGTAAAGATCAAAACTATTTTGTATTATTCAGTAATTACCTTGATAGAAGGCTTCTTGGTGGAAAAGCCTCTGTACCAACCTGAAGAAAAAAAAAAGCACATGAGAAAACCAAATCAGCCCAATGAGAGAAATATACAGCTTGGTGAATTGGTCTAAACAGTTTGAAGATAAAGAGACAATTAACATGATATGTCTAGTTTAAGTGCAAATAATCTTTGTCACAATGTCTATTGTCACAATGGTTAAATGTAATATTTCTTTCTTATAAGTATAAATGTGTGAACCCTGTGACTAGCCTAGCTTGCATCAGGTCTGTCTGTGTGAAAGTTTAAATAGATTTTTCTGAACTGTTGAACATCAAAAGCAAACCACATCATACTAAGAGTTAGTATGGTTTTTCCATAAACAATTATAATGAGTTAATACTGTTAGAATAGACCTGTGGCAGCAGTTAACAGTTCAAATCAAATCAAACTTTATTTATAAAGCGCTTTTAATGCTGAAGGAAGCACAAAGTGCTTTACATGATGTAAAACATAAAAGAAAAGCAATTCATGCATATTAAAAATAAAGCAGGCCTTTACACACATTAAAATAGATTACATAAAAATAAAAAACACTCATTAAAATGTTTCACACAGTCGCATGCACACACAAAGCAGTTGTTGGTTTGATGCTGCTGTGAGGAAACAATTTCATGGGGATCCATCCACACCAGGAGCCAGTCCATCCATGTCCACAAAAGCCACTGCCACGGCAATCCCCGCAATCAGGGCAGACCAGGGCCCACTCTACAGCCATAAGGCTGTAGTGCAGGACCCAAGCCACCCAGGCAAGGGCGGTCGCCGCGGCAACAACCCCCAGACCAAGCAGGCAAAACCCAAAGCGTGGAGAATCCCCATGAGGAAAACACTAGAGTAAAAATGAAGATTAAATAACCTTAAGAAACAATAAGAACAACTAGCAACAAGAACAACATTTAGCTAGGCTGCATTACTAGGCTGGTCTCGTTGTACTGACTTGTGGGGCTTTCCAGAGACTACTTAGTGTTTTTAAACATTGATGCTTATATAGAACTGAGAGTAATACTGGTATTAGTGACTTTTTGGCCGAAGTTTTAGACAGCAAACTTCTTTTCTTTTGTTTTATGTTATCGAGTGTAAGTTCTTTTTCTACACAAATAATTAAAGACAACACAAATCAAAGCCACAAAAGCTACAAAAAAAATTCCCATTGGAATCAAATTAATAGTTTTCGATCAAGGACTGGAGGATGTCTCCATCATGTCTGGATCATGTCTGTTTAAAATGTGGTTAAAAAAATGCAGTTATATTAAATAGTGTTATAGACTTTCTAATGACATTGAAAACTAATTTAAATTATATCAAACACACAGGTGTGTATTTTGCCTTCAACAAAAAGCTTTTTGTTGATGTGTCAGTTTCTGATGTTTCTCACATTTATTTTTATTGAATATTGTATACAAACTCGAGCTATACTCCAAATTCTGGGGAGAAAAAGAAGATACCAGGAAGAAAACTGTGTTCCTAGTTGGTTTACCTATTCATACATGATGACTTGCATTGGCTCTGGAAATCTAACTAGTTTTACCTTCACTCTTCTCCAGAATCTGTACAGTTTCCCCAATCTCTAGGACCAGTGCCTGACATATTGATGACCGGAAGTTGCAGATCACTGTGCAGAAAAAGGAAAAAAGGAAAAGACAGGCATAAGACAAAATTGTTATTAAAATAATTTTATGACTGGTTACTGTCAACAAAAACTATTGCTCATTAAGGTCTATGTTTGACTCAATCTTTTTGAACTCTGAACTCTGAAAGGTGGATCCCTCCTCACCTCCTTTTTTGAGGCTGTAATAGGGCAGTTTAATAAATGGTCCATATTTACATAGCGCTTTTATCCAAAGCGCTTTACAATATAAATCACATTCACCCATTGATGGTGGTAGCTGCCATGCAATGCACTCACCTTGACCAATTAGGAGCAATTAGGGGTTCAGTGTCTTTCCCAAGGACACCTCGACATGAACTCGACTCAAGGATTGAACCGGCAACCCTCGGGTTACAAGACAACCGCTCAACCTTGCCGAGCCACTCCCCCCCATAATAAGCTGTTTATTGCTAACATCTAAACACAGTATCCTCAGGAACCACTACTTACTGAACTGTAAACAAGTGCCCACCCTGAAGTGGGAAGTCACTGTAATAAGCAATTAATTCTTAAGCAACCGGATTTTGTGCAGTGTTAAGTAAATTGAACTATCTTCCAAAATAGAGTGAAGCTAAACTGCAAATAATAATAGTAATATGGCTTTAATGCTGATTTAACATAAGTATGTATTAGCTTAAATCTTTATTACAGTTGCTTATGCAACATCATTCAGTCTTTGACCAAACACAGACACATTTTGTGACTCAAGCACTGATGACATAATTACTCTTTAGATGGAAGATGCTAGTGTTATAGCCCTGCCTTTTGAGTCTGTCCTGTTCTGTGCAGTACTGCAGGTCAGAAACATGAGCCACGCAGCCAACTGTGCAGAAGTCTCAGTTAAATCAGATTATGTAAAAAATATGGTGCTCCGCTGATGATTTTAAAAACCTACAAATTGTGGCCCTTCAAGGAGAGTTTGGTGTGAATCATTATGGTAATGAACTAGTCAGGGGACCTAGTGAGGGGGAGGAAGAGAGGGAGGGGCTTGAGCTCAGCTCCATTGCTTGTTTGAGGGTAACGAGTGCTCAGTTCCTGTGCTTGGGTAACTATGGAAACAGATCATCCACAAACTGGAGGGCCTTTTTCACTGTAACTGCAGCAGGGACCTGGGCATTTTAGAATGGCAAGTTTATGGATGCTACATAGCAATTGAGTTCAAATGGGTGGTAAAAGAAGAGAGACGGGCGATCTTTACTAGGATTCTTGTCATCTTTTTTCAAATAAGAACTACTTAACAAGGGCTAAGTAGTTCCTATTTGAGAGCACTATTCTTTCATGGCTTGTTTTTCATTTGATTGCAAAACCTCCATTCACATTATTTGAAAACTCAAAAAGGCACATCAGAAAAAGATTAGATCATGTTTGGGGGAGCTGGGCACAGCACATGGACTCCTTTTTTCTTGGTCCTTCCTCATATATTCTCCAAGCTGCGTAAGCAAATAGTCACACACTTATTTCATTGTGCCTACAGAAAATTTGCATATCCTCAAAACAAAACCAACAAAAATTAATTTTCAGACTTTAACATGTTGAACGTAGGATGTTGGAAGAACTGACGAGACAGGGAGTTGAAAATGTTGGCAAAGTGAATATTTTTGCAAAGCAACAGCATATCAGTCCAGACTGTCTCTCAATTTGGTTAAATTCGTGTTTCACATGGCCTTCAATGGCTTATATTGCATTACTGACCGAGTATCAAGCATCACAGTTTCAAATGAGCATCAGAGCCCATAAACCAGAGATAAAAGGCTGATCAATCCAAGAGCAGGTCAAGAAACATGAGTGGAATTAATAACCATCTTCATCTGTGCCTTGCACTGCTCATCACCAGCGATGCTGCCACCCATGTTGTGTAGGAAAAAGCCTAATTTAACCAGAGCGGCAATGTCATGAGGGAACAGACTGTCTTTTTCTTTTTTTTAAGACGGTTGTAAATGAACACCAAAATCCCTATTAGTAAAAGGATGCAATAATATTGTGCAAACAGGGCTGTCTTGCAATGATAGCAAGAATAATAAAAAAATAAAATAAAAAAATGCTGCAATTCTACATTCTGAACAGTGTTGAAAAAGGGAATTATACCAGCATGAAAGTTGTGTCTAAGGTAAGAGGTTTGTCAGAAACAGCATAAATATAATTATTGACATTAATAGTACCACTGTACCAAAAATAAATCATCCACAAGGAAGTGTGATCATCTAAATACATTACATTATGTTTGTACTTTCATTTTAGGTCCAGTATCATAACTAGCACAAGTAAAACTGAATTGCTCAAATAGTTTATCCTTACATCAATAAAGTGTGAGTTTGTAGACCAAAAGGGTCCATTTATCCTTGCTTGAATTGTTCTGCCCCAGATCTAGCTAAGTTAAGTTGGTCCTTGGGCTTCACCCTCTGAGTCATAGTTCACTAAGGCCTGAATGCACACTCATTTATTGGGACAGATTACTGAACCGAAGCCTTACTAACCAAGAGATTTCTGCCACAGAGAAGCGTTCTGATATATCTGACTACAAATCACTGTCCCAGAAATATTTGCGTGTCAGTCAACTGCAGGGGTGTGTGTAACAGCAAGAAGGTGACCTTATGAAGTACAGAAAAAGCAGGAAAAAGGAAAATAATCCAACATACACAACTCACACATATGCAGCAACACTTGCTGATATGCATGTTGGTTCATTAGAAGATAATTTGTCTAATCCTATTTTCAGCTGAACATTTTTATTCTTTTAAAGTCAAGTTTGATGTTAGAGTCATCAGTTTCAGAAGTCAATAAACAAAGGAAGCAGTGAGAAAATGCTTTCTTTTAAGGAGATGTTATAGCTTAGCTCCTAATGGGTTAGGTAAACTTATAAAAGTATTTTTAGCTAAATGTGATTTAAGTTTGACATCTAAGAGTATTCACCATGTAGTAAAATGATACTAGCCACAATGTTACTATTATAATGGGTATGGATTCACCCTATTCCTGCATGAATATGTTTGTTTTTTGTTGTTTTTCTTTTGTTTGTTTGTTTTTATTTCTGTAGATGTTTGAGGTTAAGCTAAACACTTTCTGTTCTATTCAATCTTTAGCAATGCATCATATTCTGTAAAATCATCTCATATTTGTAGTGTCACTGTTTTCTCAGAGCAACACATCCCTACCATGTGAGCTTTTTATGAGCTCAAAACACCACTGGTTGTGGATAAGGTAAAATTGTTTATTCAAATGAAAAAGGAAAATTATCTCAGCCCATACCGGAACAATTAATCCATCAGTTTATCACAAATATTCACATACAAAGGTTAAACATTTTAAAATATGCAGTTTTAATCAGAAAGGAAAGGTGTGAAAACTGTCATCTTAAGAGTAGCTATTAACTACAATGGTCAGTCAAATGTAGTGGTGTGAAAAATATAGTATTTGCCTCTGAGATGCATTGGACTAGAGCCATGAATTTGCATAAAATGTAGGCAAATTACCTCAATTGTGTCCAAAAAGTTCTTGAGTTTAAAAATAATTTATGTAGCATTCAACCACTGATTTCTGTTGGATTATTTCATGTGCTGCTGCTGAGCATCCATGTGGCCAAAGATAAAGCCATCTGATTCATTCCACTCTCTCATGTGGGCAGGTACTAACTTACAGTCAGAGCTCTCTCCAATGCAAGTGTGAAGAAGAATTGTTGCTTCTATGGATAAATCCATCAGTGACTCATTTGCAAATAGGACAATGAAAAAAACGTTCACATTTTAGCACTAAATTTAAAAAAAGAAGAGGAAGAAAATATTTTAAAAAACTCAAGGGAAATCAATGAATATATCATTATTTTTAAATTTATTTTAAAAAAAAGTTATCTAAAACTAGCAATTTGGTCTTTGCACGCCTTTTTTCATTTTGAGGTTTCAGAATTTTTGGACACAAATAATCAAGTGGGAAACAAAAGAACACATAGTTTTTTGGTGATTGTTACAATAACTCCTAATTTTAGTGGACCTGTCCAGCTTTACTGTAGATTCAATCCTGGCCTACTGCAACTCTACAGATTAATTTGGAGACTAACATTTCCAGCATGGATAAAGCCAACAAAAAACGGCAAGCAGTGATTCTAAGAGAGCCATTAATGCCCCATGAGGTGCTTTTCCACATTTCACTTTAGACTTAACTCATTCAGATAGCCCACGAGAAAAAGAAAGGCCTGGCTGCTGACAGACCGCAGTTCTGTTTATTATCAGTGCAGTGTATTAAGTGTCAGATGCAATTTAGACGCCATGACAAAACAGGAAAGAGGATAGGAAAATGTGCAAAACAGTGCCAATGATACCGTGGATGAGGCAGGAGACGAACTGATAACGGGGTAGGGAATGCAATGCCAAGACAAGTAACAATTCACAGATGTGGGATTCATCTAAAGGGATGCTGAAGAAATATTGAACCTTGGATGTCAAAATATTATTTAAGGAGAAGAGGTTAGTTCACTGTTGATTTGGACTGCCTTCACAAAGTACAGTATGTACTGTACTGCGAATCGGCTCTCCTTCCCCGCATTTCAGCACCGTGGACAGCGTCATCTCTACATTTCAGAACCAGGGAGAGCGCCAGGTCACTTCTCACAGACTGATGCGGAGGCTGCACCGAACTGTTGCTTTCCCACACGGACCTACCTCCTCTTCAGCCTCCTGCTTGTTTAAAAGCCAGATATATTTGCGTTTCAAGAAAAAGAAAAAAAACTGTAGTGATTCTGTGATGGACCGGTGGTCATAGAAACAACCAAATGCGATGCGATTACTACACAGTCACCAGAAGTGGCGATATTATGGTGGACTGCCATTTGGGGCTCTCAGCCTGAGGTCTTTATAAAACGACCATGACGAATTTAATGCCTCCAAACAAAGTGTACATATGTGGGCGTGTGCATGATGGGGGAATATCATGTGCGAGCCAGTTTGAGTAGCTCTGCAAGTATAACAAACTGTAGAGCGTCTGGACATGACTCATTCCCCTAATGAAAACCCTCTATGGTGTAATCATACGCTATACATACACTTTTGTCGTTAATGTGAGGTTCAGCAGTAAATTTGTAACCGCCATGTGGTATCTTTTGATGACATATTTATCTCCTGCTGCTATTAAGCCCCCTATAGCTCACTTTGTCTTATTTTCCATTAAATTGTCGTCTGTTAGAAAAAAAGGAAGTCTCTCTTATTTTATTTTATTTTTTATTTTTTTTACTTGTCTACAGGTACACTCCAGCTTTACTCTAGCCTACACCTGTTGGAAGGACGCAGTCACGATGCCCCCTCGTGGTTTCAGCACGAATCGCTTTCCACCCCTTCTCGCCCCTTTAGAACCCTCAAAGCAAAAAGAAAGGACTAAAATGCCAGATTGACGCATTCTTATTCTCTCTCTCTCTTGTTAACAAAACCACAAAAGGAGTAGGAGCGTTATTTAATGCCCCGCCTGAGGCTGTGTATAGACTGCGATGGCATCTTTAAGGTGGTGGGTTGTTGGCTGTAGCTATCATCCCACGCAATTTCCCTTTCTATGCAGTCACTGACTGTGTACATCAGCCATTATAAATTAATGGGGTTTTCTCTTGATGTAATGGGCTTACTGGCTAATAATAACAAAAATTAAAAATTAAAAGAGGGGGAGTGCACATCCAATGCGTGACTTGAACGAACAAAATCAGGTATTTCTTGAGAAAAAGCTGTCATAACGCTGTACGACTGAAGTCCAATCAAAAGCAAAAAGCCAAAGGTTCTTAATTAGCAGTATAATGATTAAAACGACTCACCAACTCCAATTTTCTCCTCTTCTGTAGGTATCCACATATTTGATTATTTTCCCTCCGGTAGAGCAAGTCACATTATGTCGATATCGTGAGATGATGATGCTAGAAAAAAAATGAAAGCTGAAGGCTACAAATTATCTTGGCTGCTCATACATACATGGGACTACATGTCTCATCCGGAATCGGTATTCTGACACTTGTATGTGCAGGGAGGGAAGAGGGACCATCAAAGCCCTATTAGACTATCTCTGCTCTTTTATGTCCCGGCGTGTGTCTCCAGTCTGATGCAGTCTCCGTGTCCACCTAAATGTAAGGCACAGACGCGCTCAGGCGCGCGCACGCACACACACGGTGAGCGGTTTTCCGTTCTCCTCAGAAGGTGTTATTGCAGCTGCATTTTCAAAGGGTTTCTTATCCTCGAAGCAAATTTATCTCATATTCTTTGGGTTTCTCTTCCTTCCTTGTTTTCAGCCAGTCGCGCTCAAGCCCATCTGATCCTCGGCAGGCTGCGCCGCGACTGCGTGAACTGGCTGGATCGTTTTGGTAATTAGCAAGAAATAAGTCGCGATATGGTTCAGTGATCCGGACTGCCGAGCTGGTGCAAGGAAATACTGAGAAAACCGCAATATATCATAAGCTGCGCCATCTTCATGTTAGTCACATGACTTGTTTTGTCAACACTGATGTGTGAAGCATTTGCAAATTTATGCGCCTCCTCTTTTTCTTTCTGCATGCCTCTTCCACCCATCACTAACTTAAACTGCTTTTTGTCCTGCTGGGATTCTGACAGTCAGCCTGCCTTTTGTTGACTGGGTGTGTTACTTTGGCGGCTGCTGGCCATAAAGTAGCTCCCGGCGTTACACATCAGGCCAGACGACCATGTGGGGGAAACACCTCCTGGTTGAGTCATTTGGAAGAAGCAGACCTACTATACGGTGCTTTGTCATAGTGCAGTCATGCCCCCAACACAGATTAACTATTTTCTACAGCCACTTTCCCAATTTGAGTTTGATTGACGCCTTTAGCAAGCTGGATTTCTTATTAAACCCGCATCACATCACTGTTGCATTCTCATGAAATAAATGATGAAACCTGAAATTTTGGCTGCCATGATTTTTTTTTCACCAGTGACTCATTCGCTTGAGGTAAGAGGTGTGATTTGAAACTTCACTTCGGACTTAAAATGTCCAAATATTTTGTTTCCACATTGGTGTGGACAAGTTTATTATCATTGGGGTTTATTGCAAATACTTTTTTTTTTAATTGAATGATTACATTTTATAACTGTTGTTTAAAATATTTTGCCCTCTTGGACACAAAACAGTGCCACGAATTATATACTTATTTATCTTCGCGTGGCCTCGAAGCTGACATTGAAAATTTTATTGTTTTGTTTGTTTGTTTGCTTTTTGTTTTACATATGAGGCATTCAGCCTAAAGCATGTTGTGCCAACTGCTAATCATGGTGATGATAGCATCGTTTTGGAGCATTTTAGTGCCACTGCAAATTGTTTATGCATAAACAGAAGAAAATAGTGGAGCAGGAGGATAATTCTTCAGTATAACCTACAGCCATAGTTTAAACTTGCCAACACTTGATTGTTCAAACAGGACACAGATCCCAAACACGCATCAGAATGTTTTGGCCTTTCTAATGTCTTGACTTCAATGATACTGAAAACAAAAATAATTCATTGAGACCTTTTCTGAATCCCCTTTGCAGGAGGCAGCATAAGATACATGCAGTACAGAAGATCTTTGCACAAGCTAGGAAGCATCATTTCTGACATGCAGAATACCCAAAAGACAGGGAGGAATTCAGCTAAAAGACTCTTGGTATCCAAGGTCAAACCTTTAAGTAATTATATGTAAAAAAAAAACAAAAAAAACATGAGAACAGCACTGTCCACTTTAAAGCTTCTGCTAATTTTTCCATTTCAAGCAAACTACACAAAGCATTGAAGTATAAGAAAGTAGAGACTGCTGATTGCCAAGATGTTTGTCTCATAACAGTGGGACTGAAAGTAAAGTGGTTTTCTTTTAGGAGATGATCATTTTCTACTGTGTCAGGTGAATGTAATTTACCACAGTAACACATACCTTAATTCTGACACTACAAACTCCTCTTTTCTTGATAAAAAATTCAATCTTGTGGAGTTTTATCTTCATTTCTATTGCCTGATCATTTCAGACTAGATAGTGCTTATTAAAGTTCATTCTACATCAAAACACACATCAATACACACACAATATGTAGCCTTGAAATATTTTCTGTGAAAATAGTGGAAAGACAACACACTGTCAAGAGTTAAAGGTTTAAACTAACTTTTGCCCAGGAATCTATTACATAGTATCTTGCCACTACTATATTCACATAAAATGATCTTGTCCTTAAGATAAGGCAAGAAAAGAGGATGATCTTGTGAATACTGAATGTTTAGTAAGTCTGATGTAGTGTGGGAGGGAGGGCAGTATTCAGCTGGGTAATTTCTCTCCATCATAGCGACGCTGTGACTGACTCCCATCTGTCTATTACTTCAAGTGGAACATTGTGGGCGGTGTTCCAATCACATACATAAAACAAGAAGAGAATGGGGCGTTAGATAAGCTAAATATGCATCCCAGTGAATCAACTTTTTTTCTTTTTTTTGTTCGTAACAAATTTGAAGCTTTCAAAAAAAGTATTTAAGGGAAATGACTGATTGGAAATGGCTAAAAATAAAAATAAAATAAAAAAGTGGACAAAAAGAGCCAGCAGAGAAAATATTATCCATCTGCCCATAAGACTATTTCTTTACACTTTTAAAAAAAATATGGACTCGTATTTTTAGGAGTCTCACTTGACCCATGTTAATGTGCTTACTTTTCTAAAATCATTTTAGAACGAGCCATGTATATCTACTTGCCATGAGTCCACATACATGGCAATTGCAATATTTGTGCCACCATTTTTAGTTGTTGCTGCACAAACAACCCTCTGTGTGAAGTGAAAACCTTCTGAGCTTTAAAAATGCAGTACTGGCTTTGATTGGTACTAGAGAACGTTTGGGATAAGTAACACCTTAAAAAGCACATAGAAGAGTACAAGTACATAATTTTGCAGTAGTTACCTGTATTGCAGTTATTGCAACACCTGAGGCCACTGGATACACTTGCAGAAGAAAACATGTTTTAGTCTAGCAGAATTTGGACACTGATCATTACCATCCATTTACAACTGTGCTTAGTGTTTTAAGTAATTTCTATTCCTACGTTTACCACTAGATGTCAGTAATTCTTACACACTGAACCTTTAATGTTTTTTGCCCATTTGACATGTACTCTGGCAGTTTTTCTATTAATAGTCAAATATGTAAAAGAAGCATCTGTATGAACACCAAATGTAAAGAATTAACCACTTTTCATTAAAGAAGCACACACAAAACAAAGCTTGCAACTTTATTTATAGTAAAAATACTTTAGATACATACAACCTGTACATAGACCGTTTTAACAAACTCAATAAATGTCTCCAAATGGAAAAAGTAGAAGAGAAAAAAGTTGATACAAGGCAAAAACATGAGAAGAATCGTGATGTTTGCACTGCACTTATAGTGTGCATGTGCCAGGCATTTGTTTTTCACAATGAGAAGTCTTAAACTTTCCAGCAGAAACAAAATTGAAATATTTTTGCTGAATTTGACCAGTTTGATACTTTCAGCGTAGCGAGAATCCAAAAGATACATTTCCTGCTATCACAGCAGTCCCATAAGGAATCAGTCAATTTGACAAATTCTAATTTTTTTTAATGCATAACTAAGCTGAATGTTAAATGAACTGGACTGTTAACACAAAACCTCCTTGTTTTTCTTTTTTTTTTTTTTTTTAAGAAAAAAAACAAACAAAAACAAAATCCTTGTAGGACCCGGGGTATAATAGTGAAATGTAAAGACCTCCTTCTGGCTGTCGTTCTGACATTTAGCATGTGTCTATTGTTTTGTTACAGTGTCCACACCAGTTAGAGCACCAAGCTGATTGAGTTTCTCTATTTACATGTTGAAATCAGGAGCAGATGCTCACAGGTGACCCTGCTTCGATGCGACCTTTGGTGGACATTTATGGGGAAAGTAACACCTGAGGGCAGGCTTTGAAGCTTTATGATGCATCGGTAACAAGTTTGTGCATTACATTAGCTGCCTAATTTGATAATTCTGTACTTTCTGGTGAGTATTTGGCACAGCCTTGCCAAGCAGAAGCTTATGAGAGCAGTGAGTCCTCAGCCACACCATTACAGACCCTGAGCCCTGCAATGTGAGCTGCTTCGCCAACAAAAACTACGGTAATTCGTTACCAAAGTGAGTGAATCAATATCAAATGAAGAAGCTCATTAAAGAGCTACTGCAATTTATAAAACCTTTCTTTCACGACATCTACACACTGTTAATTTCACTCATCATCAAGTCAAAAATTTGCCCAAAAAATTATAATTTACAATCATTTTTGTCCAACACTAAGTCTAATTGTGTGCATTGTCCCCCCCCCTCCCTTTGATATCTGCTACCTTGTTCTTACTCTTATCAGTAAGTGTTCATACACATACTGTTTTAAACTGGCAGTGCTCCATGTTATCTTCCACATTATCTGCTGACATCTTCTTTTCGTGCCCGCTTCTCTGCAGCTCAAATGTCTGTGAGACAAACGTCCTGACATATCTGGATCTTCAGTCTTAGATGCTGATGGCTCCCCTCACTCATTTAGGGATAAGATGATGTCATCTTCAAGGTCAGAGTTGTCTGAGCTGTCTGTTTGTGCGATAGACAAATACAGATTCAGAAATGCAGGAATATGGATTTCTGCTGAGTAGGTCAATTGGTAAGGATTCAAAATGCCGAAGTGACAAAAACAAAGGCAACTTAGCAGCTCTGCATCCAATCGTTTTTCTCCCCCCAAAAATTGTTTTCTGTCAATTTCTGGAATAAACTGATGCAGCAGTTAAATAAAATTCACTGAGAACATTTTCTTAAACTGAACAGACAAGCATGAAAACACAGAACAATGACTTTTCCTCCTTCATGAATTAAGATGACTAATGAAACCCAACATTCACTCACCGTTTTCACCATCAAGATCAACATCATCATTGTCAGAGTCATCTTCGTCATCATCATCGTCGTCGTCATCCCCAACATCAGCATCATCTTCAAGAAGACGAGCAACCTCCTCATCAGAAGGAGAGAACTCATCATTCCCATCATCCTCATCTTCGTCATCCTCGTCCTCTCCACCATTCTCATTCTCCATCTCAGCGATAAGAGGATCTGTATCAACATCATCATCAGAATCGTCATCATCATCGTCATCTTCCTCCTGATCATCATCCTCCTGCAACACAGAAAAAAAATAAAAATAAAAATACTTCTATTAGTTCAGTATGAAGGTGCCAAACAACAGCTCAATTTATCCAGATCAAAAGGAACAAAGTTCAAACCTGATCCTCCTCATCCTCCTCTTCCTCTGCAAGTCTCTGCCGGCCAACTTCGTAAAGTCGGCACACAGTGTCAGTGTTAACAGAGTCTTGATTCTACGGGACAGACAAACTTTTATTAATTTTAAGTTTTTGTAACTCATGTAAGGAAAAAGATAAACAGCCGTGTACCTCGATCACAGCTAGGTAGCAGTCTTTTGTATCTGTACAAAGGTCAAATATATTCCTCTTGACATCAATTGTGGCTGCGAAAAGAGGAAAGAACATGCGTCAGACAATTTCTGCTAATCTAATTCTAGTTAGAAAATAATACAGAAAAATACAAAACACTATCACTTTGGGAAAAAATACATGAGTTGAAGTGATTTGAAAGCAAGAAGCTATACCAATTGGTTTATAGTCTGTGGCATTGAAGGTCCTGAATGATGAACCAAATGGACTTTTCATCTGCATATCCATCATGTCGTCTTCATCATCAGCTTGCAGCATTGCTACAAAAACAAAGAGCCATATAGAGACAGAGTGAGTACATCATAACTGAGCACAGCAGGCTGGTTAGCTGCAGTTCTGGCTTCTGAGTGGCTGAAACAGTCGTGCGGGCAGCTTCATTACTCCATGCCCGTGGCTCATTCTGTTAAGGTGCCGTGAACAAGCTGGTTTTTTTCAGTTGCCAATTCAACATGAAGCCTTCTGCCCATATGGCTCTGACTGACTCTGGTATCAAGTGTGCACACACACACACACCTTCCTCGACGGGTTCTGTTCACACCTCTCTCCAAATACGCACATGCTCACTTTGCCTTATAATTACCAGCCTTTCATTTAAACACACCTTTCACACACTTAGACCGACTGCAAACTGAGTTGCAGGGTTGATGCCAAATGCACTGCATTGCAATGATTGTGTATTTACCTCCGTAGATGACAGTGCCACTGTTGTTGAAAACTATTCTGCACTGGTCCAGAGCGGGAACTGTGTGGAGGAGGTGGAATGTGCGGAGATCCCACTGAAGCACCCAGTTAAGATTCATAACATTTTTTGTATGTTTATCTAAATTAAACAATAATTTAAAAAAGTAATAAAGTAAAAAAGATTTTCCAGGCCAATAAATACTTAATGTAAATATTAAAATCTTAATAATCTGACAAGTAAAAACATCTCCCTTTTCTTGTTCTAATAATTTTCACTCTTAAAATTCAATATAAATCCGTGCCTTTTGATTTAGGAAAAAGGCCATAAATGACATTTCATGAGAAAAAAACAACTGCGCTTTAATCGGCGAATCTGTGTCTCATCATTGATAAAAATCAAATAAAACTTAAAGTAACTGACATCTGAAGGATACGATTTCTGTGTTTATGATTACTTCCAGGCCACTGGGATGAAACACACCACTGATGTTCATGTTGAATTTGTCAAACTTGTGGATGGCCTGAGCCGTGCGCACATCCCACAGAACGCCGTCATTCAGGACGAGGTCATCTGTTGGGTTGAAGGTGGCGCAGTTCCTCTTGTAGTTGTTAGCCAAGTCTGGGTTGTTGAGGGTCAGAGTAACCTGACCTGTCTGAATATCATAAATCTGGAAAAAAAGAAAAAAAAAAACACATAGAAAGAACATTTTACTGCATGCTTTTCAGCATTTTGATATTTCATGTTATGTTAAAAAAATGTTGCTGTACGTACACGTGCTACATGTTCCTTAGTCCCAATGACGCGGTCTTGGGAAAGCTTACTGAATTCAACATAATGGTCGCCCAGAAAGGAATGCCTGAAGACAATAACAGCAATATTTCAACATCTACGCTAAAACAAGAAGCTGGCGTGAAAATGAAAGCAGAGCACTTTAAATCGTGTAACCGCATGAAAACCCTGTAGATTGCAAGAATTTCAATATTCAAGTTGAACTGTTTGGATGAATGATTCCAAGTGCATGTGTTACATGGACTAAAAACTGTAGCCTTGAGGCTGTTAGTGTGTATAATTGAAGAGAATGGCATCTCCCATTGTCAGTTCCTCTCTGTAAAAGAATACAGCTGCTGTACTATTGACCATCCAAACAGATCATAGAGGAATGCAAACATGCAAATATTGATTGTGACTGTAATCAAACAAAGTTTTTATTGAAATCATTTTTTAAAAATGTGTTACTTTTAAAGAAAAGTATTTTTAAGTAACTGGTAACAATATGAGTTCAAGGTTTTGTGAAAACGTCACTCACTTCATGATGAACACTGATTTCATGCCCCACAGTGCAGACAGAGGGTAACTCCAAGAGGCTGACGTTAAGAGCAGAGAACCATCCTAAAAATAAAAAAAATTTGACAGTCAGAGATACCCTGATAGACATGTAAAATTACCATTCTTGGTGTAACAATTTGACCCCAAAAATGGTTTTTAGTTTTCACAAAATAGTGACAAAATTCTTACTTTTACTTATTCACCCACATTAAAATATTAAAAAAATAACATGCTTAAGAAATTATCACACTTGTAAGTTGCATACTGAATAAACCTAATGTGGTAAAATCGTACTGTTCAATTAAACTTTCCTCACTAAGAAGATGAACAGTGTACAAATCTGATTCTGTACAGTAAAAGTAAAAACATCCAAACTAAGAAAAAGGCCCAACATTATCTATGCTTCCTCTACTGACCCGTGAAGGCTCCAAGTGAGTGATTGCTGAACTGTGACAGCTATAGCTGGCTTCCTCCTGGCCTGTAAACACATTGTAGAGCTTTAGCTGCCCCGTACACGTCCCGAGCATCAGAAACCGTTCACGAGCTGAGAAGGCACAACACATGAATCCGCTCTCATCCTCATCCGCTTCCCTAAACACAGAAATGGGACGGAACCTGGACAAAAAGAAAATAAAGAATGTGGCGAAAATGGCTGTGGAGGCTCAGGATCAGGAAGCAAACATGAATGGCTCAAAGCTGCCTACCTGCTGAAAATGAGGTGTCTGTCAAAGCATCCTCCATCTACACCTCCATATTTTGGATATATGACTCTTCGTGTGTGTCGGGATGTAAAATTGATGGGAGCCTGGCGTCTCTGTTTGGGCTCGGGACATTGATGGGGTGTGAAGAGAGAGAAAGGTGGGCAGGTTGCAACAGGGTTTTTACAGCGTGCATGCTGTTCCCTCAGGTACTCTGTGATAATGCTGTCTAATGCCGGCGGTGAAGGCAAGTGTCTGTCAAACTGCTTCTTCATGGCTGGACTTTGGCTGAAGGCCCCGTGGTCAGACTTCTGTCGAAGCACTCTGGCTTTCTTGCAGCTCACGGTTCCACATGTTGTTTGCCGTTCACGAGAAAAAACGATGCGTCCAATCAGTGGAGAGCCACTGTTACAGTGTGGAACAGACGTTGATGGGAAAACATTAGAAGGAGGCCCAGCTAGTTGAGAGGTGGAAGGGCGTGTTTGTGGATTGCTGGATGAGGGGGTGGATGAATGAGAGGGATGGTTTCCAAGTCTTGACACAACACCATTGGCCAGCCGCGGGGTGCGGGGCAGTGTAGCAACAGGAGTGGCAGGTGGCGGAGGAGCAACAGAAGGGAAAGTTGAAGTTGAATGTGAAGAATGTGATAGACAAGCCATAGGGAGATCTGCCTCTTTGGTCAGTGTGGTTGCTGTGTCATGAAGGCCTTTGGCCACGAGGTGGTTCCTAATAAGCAGCAGCAGCTCCTTCTCAGGGAAGGTGATTCTGGACTGAGCAACCACGCTGGCCCTTTGCAGCCAGGCCAAAGACACATCTGTGCCAATCAGCAATGGTTTCCCTGAAATCCTTTCTATCAACTCAGCTGCAAACTTACAGAATTTGACATGTTCGCTGCGTTTGTCCTGGAGCACAGGCTCCTTCATGAGCTGCTGGATGTGTCCGCTGCTGAACAAAGGCAGCTTGCTGATGATCTGTCTGACGGTGCTGGAACGAGACAGACCCACCAGAGCTTTACAGGCCAGAGCTCGGATCTGATCAGCATCTGTAATGGGCATCTTCACAGTCAGGAGGAAAAGTAACACCTAGCGGATGGAAACAGGATAGAAGTTAAAATGCTGACTTACACAATAAAAACACTAACTTTTCAAATTAGGATTGCTCCCAAATGAGCATGGATGAACGACAAGAGGTGGAAGAGACTATATTGACTATATTGTTGGCTTACAGAGTTAATTTTTTGTTTACTAGCGTTTACTTGCCACTATCCACTAACAAACCCATCAAAATGTGGACCACTAGCTCAAGATTAGACTCTCAGAATTACATCATTTGAAAGAAGTAAAAATGTGAGCAAACAGAAAAAGAAATCTAAAAGAAAAATCTCAGGGGGATTGATGGGCTAACTCTACCTTGATGCCATTATTGGACTGCACCACATTCCACATCTTGGTGAGCACACTTTCGTTGGCTTTGGTCTGCTGTGGTAGGCGGCGACGGGGGGTGCCTGCAATAAACTTTCCGATACTGGACATGCGTTTGTCTGGTGCACAAACGCAGTTGATGACAACTTGCAGAGCTGACTTCTGAATCTCAGCATCATTCACAAATACCTCTCCCTCGGCTACTGCCAGGACTATACTCATGCCTGAGGGTGGAGGCACAAAAAAGCAGGTAAATTGAAAACCTTCCAAAAAAAAGAAAATCACATCTCAGCTGAACAGAACGCAGGCTTTAAATTCAAATCTGTATCTGCTGCATTAACTGTATATGAATCTAATCTTGATTTCATTGGCCTACATACAAGTACATGAAAGAAAACTTTATAATTACTTAATAATAACTAAAAAGTCTGGCATCACCTACCAACAGTGGAAACAGTGGATCCCCCCTCATCAAGCACAGCAACAGCCTCAGACAACAACAGTTGGGTTTTTGGAACAACTGTGAGGATACTAAGTATGTCAAGGGCGTAACGCACTGTGTCGCTCCTGTAGGAACAGAAAACAGACATCACTTCACAATTCTACCAAATACTCAACATGCAGAGTTGATTACTGTGAAACAATCTAAAAATTAAGGCATATGACAATTTAGAAAAACAATGCCTTGTCAGTACCTCCCATAGTAGGTCCTCCAGTCACAAGCAATAGAGATGAGCTGCAGGAGTAACTGGACACACGACAGTTTGTGAAAAACCTCTGCTGGTTCCCAGTAAAGTCGAAGTGGACCATACTCTATCAAAAACTCCATCATTTCCACCACCTGTTCGCGGCTATAGCTGACTGCCTGCAGGGTGAGACAACAATACAAAAAAATCACAGAAGGAACACAAGGAACACAAGCTAACAAACTTCAGAACAACTAAAGCACAATATGAACTACAAAACATGTACTTAAATTTCTTATGATAGTTTCCAGTAATGTCAATTTTACTTATCCTTTGTCCTCTGTGTACCTTGTAATACGGCTGTGAGTGAATGAGGGCACCTCCCTCTGTGCGCTGCAGAGATTGCTTCACCTGCTCCACTTTGATTGCCAGATGGGCCTCAAAGTACCTACGCAGAGCCATGCAGGTGTGCTTGGCTGTCTGCCTGCTGGAGAAAATCTCATCATCACTCAGCAGCGCTCCTTGATCTTCAGGGTTCAGGATCTCCAGTGTGCTAATCTGAAAAAAATCAAAGATTAATGCACCGAGTGTCTTTTTTGTGAGGATTTGACTGTGCTGACTGCTCAGGTGTTGTTGGTTTTTTTGTGTGTTTTTTTTTAGTATTTTTTGAGTGACACAGATGGTTAAATTTACATAGCCACTATGAGTACTGCCAGGTCATCTTACCAGGTTGACAAGCCGTCGGAGCCCGTCCTGCTTGTCGAAAAGCTCCAGGACAGCACGAAAAGAGAAGGAGATGGAGAAGAACATGGTAGCGTGGCAGCAGCCGGACGCATGGGAGCATTCCAGCAGCCACAGTGTGTAACCAACCACATCTGACAGCACAGAGTGGGGCAACATGCATACCTTGACAGGAGAGGACACAACCATGAATACAATAGTACACTGCTACCAGACATATAATACCAATAATATTTAAAAGTGTAATTTCTGAACAAATACTATTATCAAAACAAGTAATGTAAGTGATTATAGTCTATTGTCTATATCTTGTATTGCGCTATTGGCAATATATCTCTTTTGCATATGTTTTTGTCTGTTTTGTACCCTTTCCATGGCATCCTGGTTATAGGCTAGGTAATAGAGGCACAGCGACACTCCAGTAGCAGCCATTGAAGGCCTGGGGATCTCCAGAAGCTTCTGAACTCCACCATGAGCAACAAACTCTGCCGCAAACTTCTTGTGCAGCAGAAGTGATGCCAGATACTGTGAGGAGTAAAGACACAAGGTTTAGGAAGCTGTAGCTTTTTCTCAGCACCATACAGGGTCAAATGCAGGAGTGAGTATTTACCTTCAGAGCCTCAAAGGTTAGCTGAACATCATTGGTCTGCTTTAGATCCATATAATGCATGAGTAGCTCGCGAGCTCCCATCTGCATAAACACTGCCAGAAGCTATAAGACAGATACGTAAATTATATCAATTTGATTTCCTCTAAAAACCTAGATGCTGAAATTTCTTTTCCAAGATCCAACAAAAAGACTTGCTCGTCCTTATAAAATTTCTTTATAAAATTCACTTGCACAAGTTATCCTTTAAAACTAGCTTTACAAAGAATAGTTTCATCATCATCATGGAAGGCTGACATCTGCTGGTAAGTCTGGGTAAAGATAACCACCAGTCCAAAACTCACACCTAATTTACCATCATGAAATCTTTAAGAGGCAGACACCATTCAAGCTTTAAATTTGAATGTAAGATCATTAAAATAAATAGCTGCATATTTATTTTTGTTCACCAACTATTGACTAAGCTAGGTAGTTTCAATTGCTGTGCATGCTGATATTTGTGGACCAACCTCCTGATACTCTCCCAGAGGTGTGAGATACTGCAGGATGAGCCTCTGTTCGATCTCTGGGGTTAAAGGGTACAGATGATAGTTGTTGCCAATCACCCAGGGGCTCATCTCAGACCAGCTGCTGTTGGAAAGCTCACTGAAGTTCCTCTCTGGCTCTGACAAAGAGAAATTCAGCTTTTGTTTTGAGGTCCTGGCGATCTCCCTCTCTGCCCTCCGTCTTAGGTAGCTGCTACCATCAGACATGCCTGGGTGTATTAGAGAACCTGGGGCAGACATGGGCTTCATCATGGTTTTAACAGCTGAGTTGGCACGGCTGCTCGTCTTATGAGGGGAGTTGAGACGGAATGAAAGCTCGCTTTCGGGCTCGATGGATGAGAAGGGAATTTCGCCACCTTCTTCAGGTCCTACCTCCTCCTTTTCAGCTCCATTTCTGCCTGGTGTGAAGGGCTTCTCTTCAAAGTCTCCATCAACAGCCTCCTCATCTAAAGGTAACAAAGGCTCACTCAGAGTCTTCCTGGGGCTGGGTCGTTTAATATCCCTTTTGTTCTCAGCATCCTTATCCTGAAGCTCACGCAACCGATGTAGCATCAAAGGCACCTGTCAAGGTCAAGGATGAAAGATAAGTTAATAAGAGAGCTGCTGCCTCAAACCACCTACTGGTCTTGAACAAATGGTGAGGACAAAATTTCTTTTGGTTGTTGTAAAATCTTTATTAGTACAAATCTTAAAATTCATATGTCTTGATATGCAAGACTAGAGAAATTCCTACTAACCAAAACAGAGTTCTCCTCTCTGTAGTTGGCGGCAATATCCTGGTTCTCCATGGCACCTGCCAGCAAGCCTGTGGCATAGATTCTGAGAGGCTGCTCAGCCTCTTGAGCCCACTTAAACAACCTCTCAACGATGCCCTCCTGAGGAAAGCAAATGCAGAAGTGACGAAGAAAATATAAACAAAAGAAGAGAATCAAGAGTAAAAATAACAAAAATGCAGAGTACATTGAATCAGAGAATCTGATGTTTTAGTGCTTTAAAATGAGTTTCTCACTCACAAAAATACTTAACATTTCTTATCAGTTAAAATTTTTTTGTAACAGTTGCTATACTGTAAATTTGTTTCAATGAACTTTCTTTTGTTGTACAGCTGTTAATCACACTCCTTTTGAAGATGCCTACCAAGAAAATCACCTCTTAACAGAAAATGATAATATTCCTATCAATAAAGGACTAGACGAAAACATTTTCTTTCTTTTCTTCATTTTCCCTTAATAAAATTGTAACATAAATATTGCCACTTCCTGTGACCCTACCCTCCAAAAAATAAAATGGAGCATTGAAAATATATTTCCCTGCAGCTGTAACCTCCTCCACAATGACCCAAATAATTAAATTAAATTAGTAATTTGTTTATACCAAATACACCTAATATTTGCACATTTACATATCTCCACCTATCATGAAGCCATAACACATTGAGTGCATCAAATCTTTATGAAATGAACTTTAAAAGAAAATAATCTGGTCACTGTTTGTCTGTCTGCATTCATGTCTCTGAGAACTGATTAAAGAGTAACTAACTTGCTGGCTGGACTATGATCACACAAACAACAAAGGTATTTTTAGACAAGAGGCAAACTTTCAAAATAGATGTCAAAATTCAGAGAAATATGTGGCCAGTCATAACCACAGACTTCCAGAATGCAACTTTTTGACCTTTCTTTGACAAGCAACTAAAACCACGTGTGCATTGTGCCTCTTCTTTTGGCACCTACATTAATTCCAATGACTACAGTATAAAGTACAGTAGAGATTCGGTGAAGTTACATCATATCAGCTATACAACTTCCAAACTAAAAGAATACCACAAGCTTAAAAATAGAATAAATTTTGAATTAACATACTTTTTCTTGAAACACCACAGCAGTCTCCAATCCAGGCATGATGTTCTGCAGCAGGCGACAAGCTGCTGCATTTAGGGAAAATTCTCTGCTGGTCATCACATAGCTGTTCACTAACTACAAAGGAAAGATGGATCTTTTTAACTGTCTTCTGGACAACCTGTTATTAAATGTTATTAATCTTGGAAAAGTATCAAATCTGTACATCAACATTCTTACTGTATTCATGAAGTCATCATTCTTGAACAGAATCTTCAGAAGGTGTCCTAACACACATTCTGGATCAGCTCTCCCTGGAGGACAAGAAGGAAAAGTGAAAAACAATATTGCAATATTTAAAACCAGTGGTACACTTGCAGTTCCTTTTTCCATACCAGGATGTCGATCATCAAAAGGGTCAGGGTCTGCTTTATGGTACTCCTCTGTCTCCTTTTCAACAAGCTCTGAGATTCTGAAAGTGAATGCCCAACAAAAATTACATCCTCTTCAAGCCATGTTCAATTCATCCTTACTTCATTACTATATCACAACACATTTTTATAAGTTAGAAGTTCAGCTACTTACTTTGTGAGGATGTTAACCAGCTCCTGTGTGCTGCCTTGCTGCTCCCTCTCCCACTTTTCCAGCAGACCAGTCAGCTCTGCCTTTGAGTCCACACTGGCAGATGCTGATGCCATACTGCAGCCTGTCAATATCACATTAATTAAATCCATTACATTGTTAATGTATTATTTACAATTAGTTCACGCTGCAAAAGGAACAACATATAAAAGGGTTATTTTGTTTTAAAGGGAGAGACGCGATTAAAATAGTGACGAGATGGCAGTGATACCGTTTGTCCAAAGTGTTTAGTTTCCTAAATCCCGGGTTGTTCGCTGTGTTAACAGAGCGCTGGTTATGTTTGTTATGTTTGTTTATAACGTTCGTTATCTCTCTGTCTCTGGGAGCTGGTGGATTATTTAGTCGCGACTCGCAAAAATTTAACATTTTTCTGTTTCCTTGTGTCGCATCGTAAGCCCCCATGTGCACGTCTACATGAACGAGCAAAACATTTCACATGCACGAATGTCGCCAGTCGCCTGGCTGGAGGAGGGCAGCGACTTTCCCCTAATCGCGCAAGTTCCATAGAAAATTAATAGAGAAGGAGCGACGTCGCCTTCCGTGTGTCCAGCACGTAACTTGAGAGGTATTTGCATCAAATCATTAAACCATCATCATTAAAAAATTTGCATCATTAAACCAAAGAGGCTGGGACTGTGGGGAGAGTCTGCAACAGAGCGCAGCGCAGCAATGCCAATGGCGCTCGATTTGCAACTGAAAACAGCACAAGAGCAAAATGCAAAGGAGCAAAATAATCGGACCATTTAATTTTTATGATTGTTGAAAACCCAGATCGTAATTGTGATTAAAATTCAATTAAACGCCCAGCCCTAATGCACACAGTATAAAACTTAAGCACCGAGGCATGCAGACTGTTTCTATGAACATTTGTGATGAAATGGGTCGCTCTTAGGAGCTCAGTGATTTCCAGTGTGGTACTGTGATAGGATGCCACCTGTGCAACAAGCCCATTTGTGAAATTTCCTCACTCCTAAATATTGCACAACTGTTAGTGGTATTATAACAAAGTGAAGGCAATTGGGAATTACAGGAACTCAGCCACAAAGTGGAAGGCCTCATAAAAAGACTGAGCAGGGTCAGTGGATGCTGAGACGCATAGTGCGCAAATGTCGGCAACTTTCTGCAGAGTCGATTGCGACAGATCTCCAAACTTCATGTGGCCTTCAGATTAACTCAAGAACAGTGCAAAGAGAGTTTCAATGGGATGGGTTTCTACAGCCGAGCAGCTGCATCCAAGCCACACATCATCAAAAGCAATGCAAAGCGTGTAGAGAACGCTGCCACTGTACTCTGGATCAGTGGAGACGCGTTCTCTGGAGTGACGAATCGCGCTTCACCATCTGCCGTTCTGATGGAACAGTCTGGGTATGGCAGTTGCCAGGAGAACGGTACATGTCTGACTGTATTGTGCCAAGTGTAAAGTTTGGTAGAGGGAGGATTATGGTTTGGGGTTGTTTTTCCAGAGCTGGGATTGGCCCTGTAGTTCCAGTAAAAAGAACTCTGAAAGCTTCAGCATAACAAGAGACTTTAGACAAGTGCTTCTCAACCTTTTTTGAGCCCGTGCCCCCCTATTTATTATCCAGATCCCTTACCACCCCCCATGCCCCCCACCCCCACCCTCATAATGGCAGCTAAGTGTCTTCCCAACATTTCAAGCCTAATGTTGATTTTTCTGTGTTACATAAAAACCTTTAGTAAAACTTATATAGTGAGAATAGGAATAATACATGCAATTCTTAGCCATTTGATAATCAAAACTTTAATTAGAACTTATTTACAAACATCTATTTAAAAAATAATTACAAAGAATCCAATAAAAAATGGTGATCAATAGAATACTGGCAGCACTTTTTTTTGTGCCATTTGAGATGTGGTTATCATTTGTTTTATCTAGTTTAAAACTGCTTTGTGAAGAAACATCTTTGTAGATGGAATAGTTGAGAAGTTAAATGCGGACAATTTAAAAGCACAATAAAATAAAAAACTAGTCCTGAAAAGTAAAATCCTAAAATGACATTCCTTTGACCATTCAACGATAACACATATAAAGGCACAGAAGCTTAAAAAAATTATAAAGTCTGTCTAACCTTTGCAGTTTTGCAGTTATTCAGTGGACAGTGCATTTGTTTAAATTTAATCACTAAAGTCCAGGTTATTTTCATGACGATAAACAATTCTTTAGGCTCAAGTAAGCCATCTTCTTACAGTATATAATCTTTATGTCTACTTCCTTTTGATCGTATTTGCCGTGGCGCTTGTTTTGTAATAAATCTGATTGGTCATTAAAGTTGTCAATCATCAATAGCCAAGCGAATCCCGCTGCCCCCCTTTCATAATTAATGCTCTTAGCGCCCCCTGCTGGTATTAAAACGCCCCCCTGGGGGTGGTATCGCCACCCGTTGAGAAGCACTGCTTTAGACAATTCCATGTTCCCAACTTAGTGGGACATGGGAACATCTGCATGTCTTTGGGAATGGCCCTTTCCTGTTCAAACATGACTGTGTACCAGTGCACAAAGCAAAGTCCATAAAAACATAGATGAGCGAGTTTGGTGTGGATGAGATTGATTGGCCTGCACAGAGTCCTGACCTCAACCCAATGAACATGTCTCTCTGCACAGAATCCTGACCTCAACCCAAAAGAACACTTATGGATTAATTAGGGTGGAAAGCACCAAGCCATCTCGTCCAATATCAGGGTTAGACCTCACAAATGTGCTTTTGGAGGAATGGTCATAAATTACTATAAACACACTCCTAATCTTGAGGCTGTTATAGCTGCAAAGGGTGGGCCATCGTCATATCAAACTTATTTGATTACAAGAGTCGAGGCAGGTGAGCCAATACTTTTGGCAATATAGTGTATTGTACAACACCAATTAATATTATTAAAGAGGAGAAATAATCAACCAAACGTTTGTTGTTCGGTTTTTTTACTTTTTGTGTTAAGTTTAATTTTATAGCTTTTCATTAAAATAAACTGCCTCAAGTTTGGATTAAAATAATGACAGTATTCAAGAGCAAACCCTAATAATGTTAATGGGATTGACACGTTCAAGAAGTTGAAAAGAACAAAGAGCTTTGTCTGCTGATTTCATATTTCTGGTTCTCAAAAACAGGAAGAAAAGGACAGGAAGCTGTTTGAAAACCACAGATTTAGTTTAAAATGGGGTAGCACTATAACATTACTCCCACCAGAACCATTTGCACTCTGAGAGCTGTCTTTCTAGTGGCTTCTCAAAAATTCCAAAAATAAGATGAATTGTTTTTTGCTGACAGCTCCTCTTGTGAAAGCAACTCCCAGTTTTCAAAAAATTAACTTTAAGAAATTTAAATTTTGAAAAAACTTAAAACTAGGATTGGTTTGATATTCTTTGGCCTTTATTTTGTCGTAGTTTTAAGAGCTTTGGGAGTTGTGAGAGCTACATTTTTACACTAAGCATGACTACTTGCTCTTTCATTCTCCATGCCATTGTCACATAACTTCCTTTTCTACTCTCTCTGGCAGTTTTTGCCATTTCCTCTTTATTCTCTTGCTCCCTGCACATTTTTGTAAGCAATTTCAGCTCCCAAGCTACAAGTTCCATCATTAACTGTACTTCACTGTTCATCACCTGCCTCTAGGCTCTTCTCTAATCCTCACCATCCTTGCCAGTAGGATGTGGATGAGAGCACATGCTGTTAACAATGTATTCAACAACTTCAAGGCCCATTTCTGCTACAAGAAAGCCAAATTACAGAATGGATTAATGAAGTGGAGCAACAGAAAAAAAGTTAGACAATATGCTTTTTCCTAGCTGTTGCTATTATTTTATTCTAGTTGATATTTAATAAATGCTATACAGCTTTACTATACATAAATTAACTCAGTAAAATTGTCAATCTTTTAATGGTCTAAAGCCATTTACTAGATTCACTGTTAACAGTTTTGTCCTTTGAGATAATGACTTTTAAAGATTTGGAATTGTACTTACAAACTGACTTATCAAAACATCTGGTATTCATTTAGTACAACATAAAAGGTGTGCTCCCTGTGCATGATAAAAGGGTACTTTCTTGTCTAGGTCAAGAACATCTGGTGAGCTCAGAAAGTATTATTGTACTAAAATAACTACATAATTATTACAATGATCTGTGGAGTCAAAATAGCAAGAAACGGCCATAATAACATTAAATAAATGTAAAGCTTGGAAATGACAGCATCACAAGCAAAAGATTGGAAAAGAAAGGAGAAGCTGATTCGCTCCACAGCTCTACACACACAAATGAGCGTGCAGGTGCCGCTGTCCTCGGGGAACACAACTGTCAAAAGTTGTGCGCACATTAAGATTTTACTTAAAATATCTCTGAAGTTTTTTGGGTTTTTTTATATATATATATATATATATATATACTGTACAACAGTAACTGGCAATCAAAATGTCAATATCTTTACGAGTTCCTCCAACATTCACATCAAAATGTGGGGTTTAAACAACTACATTATAAAGCTGCAAACTCAGCTCTGAAAAGAGCCGCTGCCTGTTGCAATGTTTGGCTTGCCAGTAGCAGGCTAAACAAGGAAGCTAATCAACCTAGCTTGCTAATAACATTCCTGTAATTCGCCGGTTTCGGAATCCATTACAGCGTTTAAATCAGGTCTGAGATTTTTAGGCAGGCACATTTTATTTCGTGAAAATAAGTCACGTTCGGACAAACGAAACCTGCCTAAACACAACATGACAAGCTATGAACATTACAGGTGAACCTGGCTACTTGGCCAACATGCTAACTTTACCTCTTAGCTTCACTCAGTTCTTGCTTGGTTTTCTCAAATTCACCGAGATTTAAATCCACGATACCAGTCAATTCTTAATTTGTTGTTTGGTGAATATCAATGCATCGACGTTCGTATCACCGGCAGCGTTTAACCTGGGTTATTGTAGCTTTGCGTTCACCGTTTATTATCATTATGGCGAACACGTTCTTTGCGTCATTTCATCTGCGACCGACCACGGTTAATGACGACACAACTTGCCAGCAAAACATTGCGAAAGTTTTTAATCAAATAAGTGCTAAGTATTACAGACATACCTGAAAAAATATATAATTATATATATTTAAAAAAAATACTGAAATAAAAAAACATTTATTAGTTTTGCCAAAGTAGCAAACGATTTTTTTTTTTGTTGTTATATATCTTGCAAACATAACATTAGGAAAAAAAGAAGTCAGAATTCAGAAAAATAATTTGGTCATGGCTTACCATATAGCAGTGCAAATATTTTTCTGTGGTATACATATACAAATATTACGTATACATAATAATGATATTAGAAATATTAATTTCCACATAGCTAACCAAACATTCTCTTATCTTGTTCAATGAGTTTTATCAGTTCCACTTTGTCAGTTCATCCCTATAAAATTTCCAGAAAACAGTGAGATACTATGCAAAATATAAATAAAGTCTGAAATCTACAATGCAAGTGCAAGGAGAATATATAAAAATTACAAAATGGAGAAATCCCTTTGATTTTATACATACCCATTAATTCCTTCCATAAATAAAACATCAACTGGATGGCAGCATGTTTTATTTATTGTTCAACACTTATGGAGCCTCTAAGATACCCGTGCCAAGAGCATTAATATTCTCTGTCAACATTTAATACATCATGTTTGAATCAATTTCACTTACTCACCTGATTTAAATGTAATGCAAATTGTTCTGTTTTTACTTACAAATTACAGTATCACAGTGACACATAAACTGATTTAAAAGTAAGTAATATGGACTCAAATATTTATTGACTCGGAAAGTAGAAAGAAAAAAGTTCCATAACCAAACACTGTAATTACATTATAGAACAGCAACAAGTAGCAGGGTAGTCATTAGCACTAACTTGGAACTCATTTCCATAAACAAAGTAAATGTGGGATTTGTCTTTCCATGAGTAGGTGACCTTTGTAATTGGGATCAGCTCTATGATTTGACGCTGCAAACAAAAAGGGAAAATATGAGCACATGGAAATAAAAGTTATCTTTCGATGAAGATTACATTCTCTTATATTAGAAATAATACAAAATGAATACCTGTTGTAGAATGCGAGATGTCTGCGAGTATTTGCCCTGGTGATCGCTGACAAGGCGCTGTGAAGCCTGCATCACTGAAGGGTCTGGAAAGCCAGTCAGAGGGTACACCTGCAGAGAGCGATCACAGTCACGCTGTATTAAATCACTGTCACTGTTTAAAGTGTGTCAATTTACTTTATTTTAATTTACTAGGAGTGGTGCAAAGACATGCTGGTATGATCTCTGAGGAAAGTAGTTATAGAGAGAGCAGTATTTCAGCAGCTTCCATCCATGTCACACAGGATGCAGCTGCCCTCTGTATTTTTTGTCATCTTCAGAGTGATGAAAGCATGAAATGCTAATGTGTAAGCAGACTCATTACTTAACAGTAGAGATCGCAAGATCACACCACATTCAAACTGAAGAAAGACCAAAGTCAGGTAAAGAAATTCTACAAGAAACGCCAGGCACTATTTTTATATTAAGTCACAGAGCAAAAGAATCGTCCATTTCCCCACTTTGATGTTGAAGAAACAGGTTTTTACCATGTACTTAGAGTCTCTGAAAAGCTCCTTCCCAGACACAGTACGAAGGTTTTCCACCGGAAGTCCGCTTGACTGCTCCACAACATAGTCATCAGAGTTGTTCGTCCTGCAAGCATTTACGTAAAAAAATGGAAATTGAGATCAATGTTATCAGCCGTTACTGAATCATTAATAATAAAAGCTTGTTGATGTTGAAATGCGGATTACTTTCAAATCATAATTAAGGACTATTTAAGTTGGGAATTTGTGAAAGACAAAAAATGTTGAGAAAGTCTACCATTTCACAGTGAGTTTGATGAAGACCAGAAGCTGCTGTTTTCCACAACAGATGTCACATTCCTTTGATCCTTGTCCACGACAGTGAGTGCAGCTGTATCAGAGAAATTATTGTGATCTTTTCAATTTCTCAAAATTGAACATGACTGTCTTTTACATTTAATTTAATTTGAAAGTAGTAAATTTCTCTCTTGTTGCTCTCGCTTCATCAGAAATCTCAGTAATGCTCACTTGTCTCTCCCTCTGCCATGGCAGTGGAGGCATCGATCGTTTCCTTGACGATAACCAGATCCGTTGCACACCCAACAAACTTTCTGTCGGGGTAAAAAAAAAGAGAAATCTCACAATTATTTTACACTAATAGAAGTCTGGAATTGACTTTTGCGTTGAGGCTGATGGGAAATACTTACATTACCAGCGCCAGCACATTGGTTGCAGGGTTTTCGCCCCATTCCCACACAGTTGTGGCAGGCCTTTAAATGAAACGATTTTTTATTAGAAAAAAAAAAAAAAAGAGTTAAAAGAGCTTATTCATTTTCCAAATATGTTACATAAACATACCTTGACAGATGACGTGTAGGGAACCTTGATACACTGTTTGTCTTCCACAAAAAAACTGGGCTGCTTAGCAGGAACATCCCAAGGCCCTGGAGGCTGCTGGGCAAAGGCATCCACTGATTGGCCTGATCCAGATTAAATAACATTAGAAAGAATTTAGGGGTCACCTAAACTAGCAGACTGATAAGAAAAGTCCAGAGACTATCATCATGACAATGCCACACCACAAAGGCATATCTCAAGTGTCTCAAATGTCAAGAACAGGTTGTGTTTCTGGCATAAGTTGCTTCAGTGATACAACCCACAAATATAGTCAAGAACCTTAGCCAAACAAAGTTACTTTGCAAAACCGCTAATCCTGCTTCATAGTGCATGCCCCTACTAAAACTTAGTTTCCACTAGGTGGGGTCACCTCCTGCTCTCAATGTGTTTTTTAATACATTTCGCATCATTTACCCATTCTATTGAGACTCACAGGAAACACAGTGGTTTTCTGACAGAAACTGATCACACTGCTACGGGAGCGCCCACAGCTTGATAAAGTTGTTTTGCTCAGGTTCTTTTGGTGTTTCTGGTCTGCATCTATTACTCTAAGCATCAAGTCAACATAACACACACATATACATTATGTCCATGCTAACAGAGGAAGTATGCTGTAAAACGTAGTGCTTTTACAAATTAGTCACACGTGCAGATGAGGAGATGTGCTGTAATCAGGCACTAGTATAGGGAATATCGCTGCTTTGCTATTTTGGCTGCTTGTGTTATGCTTTATGTTTGTGTTTAGGATATAAAGTGCAATTGATATAATCTATTGTTGATTTATTAAAAACTCTAAACACCTACCTTCCTAACCCAGACCAAGCTTTCTCTTGAAAATCTTCATTGTGTGAAAATGGCTTTATTCTTCCAAAACACACACATTCATGTTATCTAGTGAATTTTCCTGTATAGTTTTTTTTTCTCCCAAAGCTGCTTAAAACTCAAGAGAATGGGCTTTTTCTCTTTTTTGGCAAAAAGAGTAAATAAAAAAATCAAAGTAAAGAGATTTTTAGCAGAAAAAGCAGACACTAGCGGTAACATACCATGGTATGGTTCCTGACTCCACTCTGTAGACCTCGATTCAGTAAATGTTTCAAGGCGGTACTAAAATTAAAATAAAAATGGAGAAAAAGAGTGACTGCTTGCGCTCTATCTCTATCAAATATTCATACAGAGTAAAATAAAACCTAACACTTGTATTGACTGTTTTTTTAAACATCTTTATACAAACAGAAAACTTCCTCTTACCCTGTAGGTATTGAATGCCTCCATGTTGGTGATGATACCATCCTTTGCAGGTGCAGAACTGTAGCAGCAATTGCTGGAGGCAAACAGGATGAAGGCATCTCGGGCAGTATTTTCATCTATAGATGGAATACTAACAAAAAAAAAGAAGGGTTGTTGATTCAATTCATCACATAATGAAATAAAGAAAGTGACAGTTTCATAGCACTGAATCAGTAAAATTTCTTTACATTAAAGACTACATTTTGTAGTATCCTTGAAAATTATGCATAAAGGAAGGAAACAGTTTGAGCATTACTTCCAGTGTGGTTGTTCAGGCGAAGGTGTAGGTTGGGGAGCTGGGTAAGCAGGCATGGGAGGCGGCAGAAATCCACCTACAAACAGATTTAAAAGTGCTTATGCTACCATTTCATACTTAAACAAAATGACTAATATTAAGTTTTAATTTATACTTCTGAGACAAATTATTTCAACTGTGTATTAGGGTAGAATTTTGCAGTTGTTTTGAACTGAATTGATGAGAGAAAAAAAAAAAAACATTCAGTGTAATGTAGTCCAATAAGAAAAACTAAAAACATTAGTAATAAGTAATCAAAGTGAAGATAAATTAACAAGCTATTTTGAGCTTTGTGTGAGCAGTATACATGAGAGGGCCTCAAAGTGAATTAAACTGTCAGTCATTTTCTGTACCGCTTGTTCCCATTAGGGGTCGCGGGGTGAGCTGGAGCCTATCCCAGCAGTGTTTCAG
>JBAMHW010000015.1:10906082-10918340 GCA_037177495.1 Rhadinocentrus ornatus | reverse complement strand
CATGTTTTTTAATTGCATTACAGGAAATAAAGAACTTTATCACAATATTCTAATTTTCTGAGACAGTCCTGTATAATCTGCACTGCTCCCAGTAGCCACACAGCCACAACGGAAAACTAATAACGCACACAGACATGAAATATCAATACTTGTGCAATAATGTAAATTCATTTGGTCTTTTTATATAGTTTTTTATTCTGTACAGTTTTTATTATCTCTGTAATGCTGTTTTTTACACTTGTATTGCACCCCACCATGGGACAAATAAAGGATTATTTTATCTTATCTTATCTGTTACACTGGGCCTGGATTCTTTTTTTATTTTTTTTTAACATGGAAGTCTTCATGTTAGCTGGTCTCTGGCCCCAGCCTCTGATGCAAGTGTTTTGTTGTTGTTTTTGTTTGTTTTTTGCTGTAGCCCAGTGAAGAGTGGATTGCAGTACAGCAAACACATGAGAACTTGTTTTACATTGGGCTCTGGCCTCAAACGTGCACTGGAATTAGTTTGGTGAAAAAATATGCAACTATAATAGTGAATAGTAAAATCAAGAGTGTAGTTTTCCTCTTTGAAAGGAGGCTTCCTTGTTTTCACATACAAATATTGTACTGCTCTTCCTCAAACTACTTACGCACTTAAAGTCACTGCTTGCATAAAAATGTGTCAATTAAAAACTTTGCTCCCTCTTCCCTAATTTATGTATATAATGTTCCGCATGCAATTATCCTATCCTCAAGTTTGAGCTTCCTTCTGTGCAGTCACAAAGCTTTTGTTATCTGTTTAAGTGTGCCTTTTGGTTACAATTGTTTTACGTCGCAGTGCATTACAGAAGCACTAGCTAACTGTTGTTCCCATTATTATTCATTATCATGTATATTATTATGCAGCAAAAAGGGTCTAAAATTAGACTACTGAGCACCTGACATTGGCTGCATATTTGTCGCAGGTGGCTTTATCAATCTCGAAGTCAGCTACTGATCTAATAAGCCTGAATTAGAAATTGAGGGGTGGTGGTGGGTTCCTCAGCATTTGATAATTACTGAAAAATTACTTGTCAATTACTCTTGTAGTTTTAAGTAATGTGTTGAATACGGATTAATTACTCAATAGTTCATCATTACCTTATTGTTACCTGTCATTTTTGTGTACCTTCAATCAAATGTAGTTCCTTCATTTACCACTACCTTTAACTGTAGGTAATGCACAGCACCACATACAGGTCAACAAGCCTAAACCTGATGCGAGTTGTTGGCTGTTGTTACAGATTTGCGTGACACATGTGCTACAATGAACCCTTGACCCTCCAAATAAATAATAAAAAAAAAAAACTGATGGATGTCCTTGTTTTTTTTTTCCCCCTTGGTGACAAGAAACAATATGTCATGACAAAACGTTGTAACTTCCGGGTTGGGCTTATTTCCTAAGCCCAACCAGGAACTAGGTATGGGTTAGATATCAGAACTAGTCTGGGCTAAAATACATTCTTTCGACAAAGCAACACTGAATGATGCCATTTTTACCTTTCATGACCACTAGTGCTTGCATATTATTTTAAACATAGATGTTTCTGCTTGCATGAGCAAAATTAACTTTTTTCCCATAAGAAGTGAAATTACTTAATCCTAGCTACAGTATGATTCCAGTTTGTTTAAAAGTCTCAAAAAAAAAGTTTTTAATTCTGTATCCACAATACAAATTCATTAAAAAGTTAATCTCAAAGTCCTTAAACTCCAGTTTTACTCAGCCCTTCCTCCATATACTGCTTCCATTTTTAAAAAAATCATGCATTACTGTTTACTTGACATCATTTTTACATAAATCATCTTGATGTTTTCTCATTATTTTAGGTATTCTGTTTAAATTGAAAGCTCTATCATTTATCAGATGATCCCTTCCTTCCCTTACTGACCAATATTTATTGGGTTTCTTATGACTGTAAAAAAAAACTGCCTTAAACGGCCAGTGTTTTATTCCATTTATCACTGTTTTGTTACCTTATTACAAATTATTATTATGACCTGTTACTTACCAAATGGTACTTTCTAAAGTGGATGTTTTACATATTTGTCATCCTCCTCGTTCCCCTTCAGACCTAAGTGCCTGAACCCATATCCAATGCAAATACAATTTAATACATTTGTTACAATATATGGCTATTCAATTCGGTCCTACGAGGGTCGCAATCCGGCAGGATTTCAATGTATTGCTTCAACACACCTGAATCAAATTAAATAGATCTAACTATCAAGTTCTGCACAATGAATCATTAATTTGACACGTGTGTGTTGAAGAAGGATGCGTAAAAAAAACCTGGTGGATTGCGGCCCTCGTAGGACTGAATTGAGTAGCTCTACACTATACGTAAAGGATATGTTGGCATATTTTAATGATCAAAAAAGTTAAAAACCATGACTTTTGTAAATCCCACAGCTCCCTGCAATCTTTATCAAACTACATTAACGTGCACGTTGACGCAATGTTGTAGCCCGGAAGAGTAGTTATTAAATAGAGTTCACTTTAACGACTTCCTAAAAATTGTTTAACTTAAATTAAAAGGCCGAACAACACGTCAGTGGACCATACCTGCCGCACCATCCGCTCCTGGCGCGTAACCGAGGTTCGCAATCCCATAATTTCTGTTCTGACCACTGCAAGCAACGGAGAAACGAAAGTTAGGGAAAAGTGCGTTCCGTTAATTTAGCTGTAAAGCACAACTCCCCATACACACAGACGGGCTTACCTCATGATAGGTTGGTACTCCATTTAAAAGCACCACAAAATCTTACAATACAAACCGGTTTTAGTCTTCTTCCTCAGGAGCTGTAATCAAGCTGAAGAAATATATTACAAGTCATCATGTGACAGTGAACGGATCACATATCTTTTATTTACACCACACCCCCGTGTGCGCAGCACTGGCGCAGTATCAAATGCCTCTACTGCCAGTGAAAACGGAACAGATTTTTGTCTTTACTGTTAAATGCATTCAGGAAGTGCAGTCCAATCAATCTTTAATAAGCAGACGTGGGGAAAAACGTGTTGACAAATTAAATACATATGTACATTAAAACAGTTTAAAATGCAATAAACACTATATAGATTATATAAATAATTTCACCTTCATATGTCTATCTGGAGAAAGAACGTATTAATTCGATTAAGCATTTGTGCCGTAAAGTAGCCTGTTGTGATTTAGATAAAAATCACTACCCATAAGCCATTGCCATACTTGCGGAAGTCCTTTTCTTTCCTTCCGCCGTCGCTCAAGTTCCTTTTGGACACACATCGGCGGGTGAGTCGAGGCAATCTAACTCAATCCACGTAGTATTGCACATAATGTAACATCCCAGACACAGTCTCTCAATTATTGGTGTTCTCTCTGTATATAACGAATAAAATTGTTAAAGTTATTATTAGCGGTCATCTCAAATAGGTCGTTCTGAAGCAAAGTGCTTCTGCTATAGCAGTATACGGGCTATTAGCCCTTTCCCCTAGTGTACAGGCCCACAGTATAGCGCGACATTCGGATAAATGTACTGAAATAATTGCATTGATAAAACGTTTTTAACATAAGACATTGACTTCTTTTGCTATTTAAACTAAGCAGAATGCTCAACTTTGGTAGCGTGACTTGCTGCTTAGCCAGACTGCACTATCAATGCTAGCTTGCTAATTTTGGCTAACACGTTTATCCTGAAGCTCACTGTGAAAGTCAAAGTATATCTTTTACTCTTTGGCGCGGGTTCGGTGTACCAACGAAAGTCATAACCTTTGTGCACCGGACAATTACAGCTAATATTTTTACTATAGCGTGAAGGAAATGAAAGTGTAATGCAATAACTGAAAATAACAAGCCATTAATTTGTTTCTGCTGTTTGTTTTTAGTCACCATGGCAGCCCTCAGGCCCCTGACAAAACCCAAGATTGTCAAGAAGCGGACCAAGAAATTCATTCGCCATCAGTCAGATAGATATGTCAAAATTAGGGTAAGTGCACAACCTGAGTGGTTATTAACAAGGATATTGGCAACTTAGTATTTGAGAATTATGGTCCTGAAAATTTCAGATGTTTCCAGTTTCAACACCTGATTCAAATTAATAGGTCGCTGAAGAGAAGCTGTTGATTCATTTAATTTTTAATCAGGTGTGTTAGAGCAGAGAAACCAAGACCGTGGTTCTAGAGGAACAAAGTTGCCTACCCTTAAATTAGGGCTACAGCTGTCAACTGAGTAATTCATAAACATTGTATACGTTTTTTCAACAGAAAAACTGGCGCAAGCCCAGAGGTATTGACAACAGGGTCCGCAGGAGGTTCAAGGGTCAGATGTTGATGCCCAACATTGGTTATGGAAGCAACAAGAATACCAAGTTCATGCTGCCAACTGGCTTCAAGAAGTTTCTGGTGCACAATGTCAAAGAGCTTGAGGTCTTGATGATGAGTAACAAGTAAGTTGGGATAGGGCTGCTCCATTATAGGAAAAATGATAATCCCGATTATTTTGATTAAAATTGATATCTTGGTGATCTAACACGATTAAAGAAAGAAAAGGAGAGGGTTTGGTTTTTTGGGAAAAATTGGAGTGGAGACGTTTCGTTTTCACGTTAAAATCCACGTCATATACGGTTCTATGGTGCGGCTTGACCACAGGTCTGTCGCGGTGGCAAAACATTGGACTAGCCACGTCCTTCACAAAACCCTCTCCACACTCATTATACAGGGCAGAGAGAGACATGCGATTAAAACAGTGACGAGTTATGTATGTTTATAACGTTTGTCTCACTATGTCTCTGGGAGCTGGTGGATTATTTAGTTGCGACTGACAAAAATGTAACCTTTTTTTTATTTACTCGTGTCACGTCGTAAGCCCCCGTGTACATGTCTACGTGAACAAGCGCAACATTTCACATGCACGAATGTTGCGTGTCGCCTGGCTGGAGGTAGTGATGTTACGTTTTGACACAAAAGCCCCAAAGCCTGCATCGAGTAAAGGGGGCGTGTCCAAATGAAGCCTGTAGCAAAGTCTGTATGAGTTTCCTCAACGTCACATGATCAAAGACAAACGAGGCCCCGTTTTCCCTGATTAATGCAAGTGTCACGTGTAAAGGCGGATTTATTCTTGCGCTTCATTGGGGCTTCATTAAACCATCACTAGCTGGAGGAGGGCAGCGATTTTCGCCTCATCGCGCAAGTTTAATAGAAAATTAATAGAGAAGGAGCGACTTTGCCTCCAGTGTGTCCAGCCCATAACTTGAGAGGTGTTTGCATCTGGAGTTGAGTTAAACCAAAGCGGCTCTGGGAGGAGTCTGCAGCAATGCCAGTGGCGCTCGATTTGCAGCTGAAAACAGCACAAGAGTAAACTGCGTAGGAGCAAAATAATCTGACCATTTAATTTTTATGACTGTTGAAAACCCAGATCATAATTGTGATTAAAATTTTATTAATCATACAGGCCTAAGTTGGGAAAGCTAATATTTAGTTGAGATGTCCACAAACGTATCCTCTTCAATTAATGAAATTTCAGCTTTTAAAAGTGGGAAGAAGGTATGAAGGTTGGTGTAGCTAATTTTCCGTTTTAGAATTAAACGCCATTAATAATCCATTATTGAAATAATTTTAACTTTCTCACCCTACCCAAATAAAGTTTCCATAGAATAAATATAGGTACTGGATTGCTGAGGGTAGAATCTCCTGGTAATTGGGTGAATTTCATAAGATTATTTTAAATTTTAATCATTAGTGTGCCTTGTCATCAAGTTATCTCTCACAACCCAGATTTTACAAATGTTACGGGGGGGCATGGATCAAACGTATTGTTACAAAAAACTAAGGCAAGTCAGTTGTAGGTTTGATGTTTTAAGTCAGTTTTTTTTTTCTAAATTTACAAAATTCTTTGAGTGTTAAGAAAATCTTTCAAACTAGTGTCTTTTATAAACATTGACTTTAAGAAATTCTAGAAATGATCTTCTTGCATTTGGAGAAAATTTTTCCACTGGTGTTGGATTAAATGGGAGTAATAACCAAAATTCTGATTATTGAAGCGTTCTCCTAAGTTTGCTCATTATTGCTGAATAGCAGAGTTCTCACTCATGTAAAAAGGAAAGCGTTTGCAATGACCAAACACTTAATTGGAACGAATAAGCATACTGTCCTAAAGCATGACAAACGGCTTTGAGTGATAGACTTTTTTTTCTTCTTTTTTTTTTGTACCAAAAATCTAAAACGAGAAAATAATCGGCAATACAGCACAAAAACGCTTTAACACAAGTGTCCATTTTGATTGCGTAGCTATGTTAAATGTAGCGCAATTCAAGATAAAAAAATTAAAAGTGCTTCATAATGAACACAAAACAACAAGGGGAACATAAAAGCAAGTTTTAAAAGATACATTTTTAGTTGCTTTGTAAAAGAGATCACGGAATCCACAGATCTCAGGCTGTCCAAAAATAGATCTTCTAAAGGGCTGTTATGACACCACTTGAACCTGTTGCACCAATAACGTCAATAAATGTTTGGTCCTTGAGTCTGAAATTATATTTGGGTCCATAAGTAATGGTCCTCAACCAGCCCAAAAGAGCTCCTGTCACTCCACTGCTAATCGCTCTTCACTGGCTTCTAGTTGCAGCACCTATCAGATTCAAAGCTCTGCTTCTGGCTTACAAAACAATAACCCAAACGGCCCATGTCTACCTTCACTCCTTAATCCGGAGCTTCACTCCCTCTCGACACTTATGCTCTGCCAGGGAAAGACGCCTAGTGCACCCTCCACAACGTGGCACCAAATCTATAGCTAAACTCTTTTCCTCCGTTCCCCAGTGCTGGAACGATCTACCAAACTCTGTCCGGTCCGCAGAGTCCTTATTATAACCTGTAAGATTACCTTCACTTTAGAAGGATAGTAGTTACTACTTCCACCATTTATTACTTGATTTGTGAACACAAAAAAATTGAAGAGGGTTATTTTCATTCAAACATTCTTATAGTTGCTGGGCATTTATAGTGGTCGGTCAGGTCACATGTCAACTGTTTTTAGGAATCAGTCTTGTTCTCATGGATCTGGTTGATTGCATATTTTCTCATCTAGTTAGACTAGCCAATTTCTACACAGCAGCTTATGTTTGAAATTAAATAATTTTTAAGCAGACTAAATATTTTAGTTATAAAGTCCATTGTAAACAGGCCTGTCATTAAGAGTGTCTTTCTCTCGAAGCTTTGTGTGCTAGAATTAATTGCAGTAAACTCTTTCACGGTGTAATAGGAATTTGAATGGTACCAGTCTTTCTCTCAAGATCTGAGAAATTGATATTAAATCGGGTGAATAAGGTGTTGTGGTAGTTTTGTCTCACTGATTAAAAATACTCAGTGAAATTAGCAGGGCTCCAGACTGTCGCCATCTTATTGCTTTATTTATTTTTTCAGTGTGACAACCTGACTTAAATTATGCCCCTTTAAATGTTGTACCACAAAACTAAGGGAACAAACTGATGCATGAGGGGGATAGCTGTAATTATAAGTGAAAAGCAATCAGACACCTTGACCCACCCTGTCAGCACAGTCCCAGGTGTAAGTTGAGTATTCATCTTGTATTGAAAAGCCTGAGACTTCCATGCATCACTGAAATAATCATCCTACATCCCATGTAGTCTGGATCTTGTGCATGTTTGTTGTCTTGGTCACAAAAGCGTCCACTATGAGGGAATAGATGACAGTGAAGTAATTCCAACGCATCTGCCAGCAACTTTTTTTTTTAAAGCTAGAAATCGAGGTCTACAGAGGAGACAATCAAATTCAAGGATGTCCATGTGGAGAAAAAATGTTTATTTGCAAAATTTGAGTGACAAGTTGAGAAGAAAAACTAGGTTGGATTTGACTCAGAAAAAAGCAAGTGCATGGCTAATTATTGGCAATACAACTAATTAACCTCAAATGAAATGCAACATTTTCTCCATCTCGTTTTAAGGATTAATGTTGTGATGGTCAATATGCTTTATAAAAAAAAATAACTGAAGGGGGAATAAAATCTCAAAAGGGTGGTTCTGTTTTTGTCACTGCGTTCTTGTCCTATAATTTCTAAGTGACATGTCAGTAAAAACGTGCACGTTTTACAATAAGTGCTGTTCTCTGTGCTTCTTTAGGACTCATTGTGCTGAGATCGCCCACAATGTCTCCTCCAAGAACAGGAAGCTGATTGTGGAGAGGGCCGCTCAGCTGGCAATCAAGATCACCAACCCCAATGCCAGGCTCAGGAGCGAAGAGAATGAATAAACTGGTTCTTTACAATAAACTGTTTAAAATGGAAACTATCTGGTTCTTTTTTTCTTCCTTCCCCCCACTTTATTACTAGATCTGCAGGGTTGTTGCATGGATTTGAAAAATTATTAAATGTGAGAAATGTTAAGCCTGAAACGTAAGTGTTTGACAGAGAAAAGGCCACGTCCAAATAATTTACATTTTTAGACTGGAAGAAATTAGGCCATTTGCATGTAAGCAAACAGACCCCGGCTCAGAAATTTCACAGCTGGATAACAAAATAATTTAGGTTTATTTTAAACATGAAAAGTTTAAGCAGAATTACCTATTGGAGCATTTGCACACTTAACATTTTGTTAGATGATGCTAAGCTGTTGTGGAGTAGGGTGTGTTCTCTGAGGGTGTTAGTGCGAGTTTTCCGCTCGCTGTGTTGATGCAACGCAAAAATGTGGTAAGTCTTATTTAATTGATGGCCTGTAAAGTAAATGCCCGATCAAGGACATTCTTCAGTATTTTCAACTTTCTAAAGCTAAGCCTTAATCACCTGCCTTTTAATTTATCAAGCAGGGGAAATGTAAGCCTGAAGTATTAACCAACTTCCACTGCTTGTCTCGTAGGTTTTTTACTTTGTCTTATATAACTGCTAAAGTTGTGTGAGAATGTTGTCAAAAGGCATTGCCTTGAATTGACCTGCTCAGATTGCTTATTGTTTTACAATGTTCAGCACCGACTTCCTGCAGAGAAAGTTTCCATTGCATTCTGGCAGGCAAGCTGTGCCCCAGAGCCCCGAGCCCTCTGCCATCTGTTCCTGCTGAACTGACATTGCCAGAGATGCGAAAACATAACATTTATTCACCCAGTCAGCTTGTGGCTGTTTGGATGTGAAAGCAAGTTAGGAATTATGTTTTGGAAAAGATAAAACATACAATGTAGAAACTGAATCCCCCTTCATTTAAAGAACCTGCACCTGTTGTGGGTTTTCCGATGTTGCTTGGAAGACTCACCTGACAGGACTGGATGTTCTCCAGAGAGGGGAGGAGAACAGGCGAGCAGCGGGGCAGGCAGAGACTGCAACGTCTATGAGAGGGTGAGAGCGTCAGGAAGAGGACAGAATTCATTGTTTCCTTTTCACTGATGAAAAAAATGAACATGTCAGCAAGAGTAGTGTTTGGAAAAGGGCACCTCACTCCCAAACAGCTCTCGTTCGCCTTTCCTCAGACAGATTCCCTGAGGAAAGGCAGCCGGTCTGCAGGAGGAAAGAGGAGGATGTTCTCTTTTTCTCTCAGGTGTCGACTGGGCATCGTCAGAGGGAGAACTAAAGGTAAAACCTATAGGAAATCTTTTACATATAACTACAAACAACTGTTTGTTATAGGAGTAAAAAATACTTTGGTTTGGCAAGTTTATCTTAAAATTAATTCTGCAGTTTCTACAAATTTGTACTTTGATTTAAAGAGACAGTAAAAATGTCTGCTACAAATCTGTAAACATGAGCTTTGACTAAAATCAGTTTTTTTTCTACTTCAGAAGTTTACAAGACTGCATGAGCAAGTTGCTTGAGACATGCATTTCCTCTCGCTGTTTCCCTGCCACACACTGATCTGTGCAGGGTGGCAGTGGGATTCAGCGCCTCACACTCTTGCAGCTGGAGCTAATCACCATAAGATGGCAGTGTGGTCAGTTTGATTGATAGTGGTGAATGAGCTTCAGCCCTTAAGTGCAAGTTTCAGAAGTTGTTGTAATTGTGGGGAAGAAGACAATCACAAGCCAAATATTGTGCACAATCCTTTCTCTTTTTCCCTCTAATTTTTCATTAATCACAGTCTCTGTGAAGCAATGTCACTGCAAACGATCTGCGCTCTTTATCATGACATTACCATTCACACCACATCAGTAATGTCCACTTTTAGTTTATTTTTATGTATTTATTTTATGTATTTATTTTATTTATTTTTTTCTCTTCTTTTTAAATCAGCCCAACACACTGCTTTATCTCCTGATTCTCCTGCTTCTGCTAGAAATTATTTAGTCTCGCCCTGAAAGACTACGCTCGCAAGGACAAAAGTCTCAGAGGAAATTATCGACACCATGGATCATTGTGTCCACTGGAACATAATTACGCTGCATGCAACAACAAAAAATTGTTGGTTTATGATTACTCATTTGAACAAAATTCTTTTATTTTTAACCTAAATGTTTTTAGTGTACTGTGAGATGTTCTTTTCAATTTAAAGTCTCACGAATAACAACAGTTTGTGTGCAGTGAACCAAAAAAAGAGAGGCAGATGAGGTTCAGAGGGCTGCCTGTGGGGGTCTGGAAGTGGCACGCGCTGAGGTTTGTGTACAGGACAAATGGTCACAGTTGCAACGATAAGTGCCTCTGCGTTTGTGCTCAGCGAGCCAAGTGGATAGAGGATTAACAAAGGACCCAGTAAACCTGCTTAGGGGACTGCGTTAAAATGTATTATCTTAAGATTTTTGGTTTTTCCTCGTGTGAAAAAGGAAACAGTTCTATTAGTTTGGTGGTTTGGAGCATTCAGGTGTGTGTTAATACAATGCCAAGGAGAAAATGATAAGCAGTGATTAGCAATTACTGCTGCCCAATGAACTGGGAAGGGTTATAAGGCCATTTCGAAGCAATTTTGAGTCCAACATTCTACAATGAGAAAGATTATTAAAAATAATACAAACATTCAGGACATTTGCCAATCCACGAGGGACTGGATGTGCCAGCAAGCTTCCTCCAAGATCAGACTTGCAATACTCAGAGAAGCTGAAAAAACCCAGAAGCTTATTCTCAGACTCTACAGGCCTCAATTAACGTGTTGCATAATTATAGAAACTGAACAAGTTTGAATTTACTGCCAGAAGAAGAGCACTTTTCTCTAGAAACAATATGGTTTTGCAAACTAATTGAAATAATGTCCTTTAAGAAAACAAGACCTAAGTGAAAATGTTTATCCATAAAAAAACAACTCAAATCAACTGTCAAGCACAGTGGTGGAGGGCTGATGATTGGGGCTTGTTTTGCAGCCACATGACCTGGGCACGTTGCTGTTATTGTATGGATCATCATTTCCTCTGTATACAAAAGCATTCTGAAGTCAAATGTGAAGACATCTGACTGAAAAGGACTAAAAGTGTTGCAGTGGTCCAATCAAAGTCTACACCTCAACCTAAGTGAGAAGCTGTGTTGAGACCTTAACAGCTCAGCACAGGATGAAAGAATGATAACATCATACAGGAAATAAATGCTTCCAATTATTGCAGCTAAAGGTGGTTGTACAAGTTACTGAATCATGGGAAGTGCTCAATTTTTCACAAACTCTTTAAGATAAGTCATGTGTTTCTATCTAATTCCATTCACCTTATTTTCACACCTGATTGGGACCATTTTATTTATGTATTTATTTAGTTTGTCCTGATAGGTAAAACCCTAGAAAACTTTTTCTTATGACTGTATTTATTTTCACATGATCACATTTGGTCACCTGTGCTCAGCTGCTGTGGTATTTTCAGTCAGTCTCAACTGCAAGATATAGAGGCAGCTGTTCTGCACAGGAATTTTATATATGCATTTTCCACCATGTGTGCTTGTGCACGTGACTGAGAGAAATTAGCACTGTGTAGTTTCATCGTCTGTAAAAGGGGTGCAGTCTCTATGTGAGAAAAACACGACTTTGAGTCTGACAATGAATGTGCAGGTGGTGTTAATTTAGCTGAGAGTTAAGTGTGTGGGGTGTGTGCTGTTTTGTCGTGTCTAATCTCAGTGTGTGAACTCTTCTTGTGTGGGTGGGAGGGTTTCAGGATGTGTATGACTTGGTGGGAAAATTTATAAAGTGTGTGTATGTGTCTGTATGCAGAGGGGGAGGGAGTAACTCTCGTGTCTGCCAGCCTCACTGAGCCCCTCTGGCAGAGAGAAAGAGAGTGCAAACAAGCAGAGAGAGAGAGAGAGAGAGAGAGAGAGAGAGAGAGAGAGAGAGAGAGAGAGAGAGAGAGAGAGAGAGAGAGAG
>JBAMHW010000015.1:10887555-10901456 GCA_037177495.1 Rhadinocentrus ornatus | reverse complement strand
AGGGAAAAAAAAACAACAAGTGGCAAACAAAGGGAAAAAAAAGGGAAAAAAAAAATCAAAGTTTGGGGGGGGTTGAGAGCAGGTGGATGAAAGTTCCCCCCCCCCCCCCCACACACACACACACACACATTTATTTAATAAAAAATGACACAGCCCCTTTGAAAAAGTCTTGGCCAAATCTGCCATCACTTGTCAAGTCCACAGAGGTTTAAAGACAGACACTGTGCTAATTCTTCCAAGCAGCTTGTCCTCCCACAGCTGAGTTCATGTTTGTGTGAAAAAATTAGCTAATTTACTGGGTGGAGGCACACACAAGCAGGCAGGAGAGTGGCTGAGATTGTGTGATTAGGCAATAATGACGTTCAGCATTGCTGGTTAAGACGCCTCTTTGTCCGCTGTCACTGCTGATTGGCAGTAGCCCAAAGGTGAGAAGGGCAAGAAGGGCTGTGCATTTATTTAATTAATTAGCTCTCCAGTGAGTGGTATATTGACTCAGAATGACAGATATGAGGCACCGAGTACAGTCATCCATGTCAGAATCGGAGGAAGAGAGACCCTCAGCCACCACGTTTCAACATCTATTCTGCTTTCTACTCAGGTTCTCCGTAGGTTTGCTGCTACAAGTGATCTTCAAATCAGTTTTTCTTTATTGTCTTAACAGTAACTCAAACTTAAAATGATGGTAATTAATGCAAGTTTTATTGTGCTTTCTCTATCATGCATCTATGACGCACTGAAAACGTGCTAGTACTGAGTTAATACTTGCACATTAGTAGTGCAAATCTGCAACTTTAGGAACAGAAAATGCAAATTTGGGATCTCCAGTCATGTGAGGCAGCTTCCTGTATTCACTGCTTATTAAACAGGTGTTGGTTGGTCTTAACAGTCTGTTCATGATCCACAGGAGTGATCAGCTGAATGTGGGCGACTACATCAAGTCAGTAAATGGCATCAACCTGTCCAAGCTCCGGCACGATGAGATTATCAGCTTACTGAAGAACATCGGGGAGCGAGTTGTACTGGAAGTGGAATATGAGCTGCCTCCATTTGGTTAGTGAAGTCATGAGAAGAAATTACTTAGACCCTAGTGGAATCCTTTAAAGCAAAGGGTTTGCATTTTCAAATTCCCAAATACTGTGTCTGATGAACTGAAAAATCCCTAATTTATGACGTATAAACCAGTGTCATTGTGTCTTCAAAAAGTTCATTATCAAATTTTGTTATCTGATGATAATCTGCCTAAAAACGTCCTAATAAAACATCTAGGAAGAGTCACACATTTTGGAAAAGTATGCTTGGAAGCTGTTCCAACAGGATATAATTTTAAGATAAAGCAAACAAGCCATTGCATATAACTCTGAACCACTATCTCTCTAGTTTTCAGTCTAGGTTTGCCATCCATCCTGCCACTAATTTTTACACCTTGAACATAGTTTGCATTTTTGTTTGGTCTGCAGCCATAAACAAGGGTAAAGAGTCAAGAGATAATCAGAAGAGAAAACTAAGTTCTTAGATCACACATGATCCGATAACAGCGATTTTAAATTGTTCTTGCTTATTTCATTCGGTTCACGTGTTCTCGGTTGAATGAACCAGCCACAAGCTTGAAATTTAATTTACAAGAAAAACTAAGTAAGAGTTAGATGTATGAAAAGAAAAGCAAATTGTGAGATGCACTGCTGAAAATACATATTTTTTTCTCACACTGCTGCACTTCTTGTCACCCATTGTCTGAAGGGCTTTTTTTTTACATCTTTATCGCCAAGGCAACTGGACTTTTCTAAGGTCCACTTACCTTTATTCAAGCTCTTAGGATTAGTATGACCTGGGTGACTGATGATCTGCACCGACCAAGACCCCACTCTTTAAAGACCCGGTTGACTCTGGTCAAAACGTTTTAGGGCGTGGAAGCTGCTCATATTTAATTTGAAGTGTGTGAAACGAAACAGAGAAAAGTCTTTCATGGTGATGATGTTAAGAAAAACCTAGAAAACACATTCGATTCAGAATTTAAGGTCCTTTGTGAGTGAGAAAAACTACAGCTCTGCTTACCATTTACGTGCACAAAAAGGTATTCAACATAACCACAAAATCATTATATGACCTCTTTGAAATGAAACTTTAGCAAATCCAATCTGATTTCATCCACAGTGTGTCCAGCACTGCAATCATTTTAAAGCTTCGGGTGTATAAACACAAGGTGCCCTTTCATTGTCGGGGCTCTGGTTGCTGATAAATTAGATTGTTACAGCGAAAGTCATTCTGCAGTGTTTACTGATTAACAGGCAACATGAACGTCAAAAGGTGGTTCAAGTAAAGGGAGGATGAGACTTCAAGACCACTTGAGCTTTTGAGATCAACTTTCTCTTGGTTTCATTTGTTTTCTGCTGAGTATTTGGTTTAGGTTTCAAATAAATTTTATATTACATTAATCTGGCATGTCAGATTATTACCCAAAAATATCATTTTTTTATTATATAAACTCTTTTACTCAAATATATATGCCCTGCACTTTTAAACTTGGCCTCAAAGGCGATCTTCTTACTTTTGTGACAGGTCTTGAGGTCTTGAAAAATGGCAGAATATGGTACTATTGGCTGGAACTTGACATGAATCCAATATCACACATTACAGCCAGTTGTTTTAAAATGCTGAAACAAGAATTATAATGCATTTGTTTCGCTACAAAAGAGATAAGGTAAAAAAAAAAAGTCTCTATATATTTATATTGGCAGTTAGCATTACATGTGCTTTCATATGTCATACTGAATGCAAAAATGCTGTTTTAACAGTAAATGCTCTTCATTTTCAACTTCCACTAAGGTAGGGTGTAAGATCATTAGTTTGGGCTTCACACAGTAAAAACAAGGAAAAAAAATAAAAAAAACATGACTGGATCCAGACCTGGAGTTACCCACGTGAATATAACTGAAGTATATTAACCAGATGTTCTATGAAGAAACAGCTGCTCCACTTTGAAAAAGGGATATTTAAGTTGTGTTAAAAGAGCAGGTCTAAACTAATATGTTACAACAAAGTTAAGCTGGATGTTGAAACTTGTTTTAACCAGTGCAATACAAATCAGTTCCTTCTGGAGTCCAGCCGTCAAGACATCAGTCTCAGAAACTGAGCTATTTCCTGTTAGCTGTACTGAGGCTGTTTATAATTAGAATGGCTCATCATCAATCATGTTTCCACATCCTGATTGAACATGACTAAGATGTCACTCAAATCAAGCTCTTCTAAAAATCTGTTTTTTTATTGCTCATATTTCTTCATGGCTTTATGGATTGTGATAATCATTTTTCAATCCATCATTTCCTCTTTGCTCCCAGTCCAGACCCCTTCAGGACTCATAACCAAAACCATAGATGTGTGTTTACACAAGGAGGGAAACAGTTTCGGGTTTGTCATGAGAGGTAGGTTGAATGCAATGATTTGTTTTTTACAAATCTGTAAGTAAAATAGTTTAGGAATGTGCAAAGTTACTTCTCAAAGACCAAAGTCCTGCAGGTTTTGGATGTTCCCTGCTCCAGTACACCTGATCAGATTAATGGGTCAACACACTTGGACATAACTTGACAGCTGTTTTGGGGAAATGTTTAATTTGAATCTGGTGTGTTGGAGCAGAAACATCCCTGAGTTAGGTTCTAGTTTTATATTTATGAACATTTTAAAATTTATTTAATTAATAATTTTTGGTTCAGGGGGCTTTCATGAGGACTGGCGGAGGTCACGTCCTTTGGTAGTTACCAGTGTCAGGCCTGGGGGTCCCGCTGACAGGTAAAGATGTGGATAATGGTACTCAACAAGTGTGTGCTGAATATAGTGTATGTGTATGTACATATAAATTTAACTTTTAACTGGGCATGTCTGTTTTTTTATGACTTAAAATATGCATGAATAAACCTGTTTGAATTATTGGATTTTGGCATGTATATTTTGTACTGTGCGCATGCGAACATGAAGCCTAATAATAAGGAACAGGATTTTAAAAAATGATTAATCTAATTGATTTAGAATCTGCTGTACTTGTATGTGCACATTATTCAGTATTTTGCTCAGGCAGTGCTTGAAATTGTGACTGTGACACATGTATGGAATATCTTCAAAGCAGAAAGGGCAATGCTCATCCTGAGGCTAATGCAACACTGCACTTTTCCCGATGAAAACCAAAAGCACCAAAACATTGGAGCAAACTTAATTCAGCATCAAAGACTTCACGGCCATTTATCTTGTTTATCCTTCATCTCACCTGGGAGGAAATGCTCAGTGCTTAATCATCTACGGTGACTGGTGCTTAAGCGCTTCTGTGAGCATCATGCACTGCTCGCGTTTATTTAATGCTTTCACCCTTTCTCCTTCTACGTCTCTCCAGAGAAGGCACTTTGAAGGCCGGAGACCGAGTATTAAGCGTAGACGGGATGCCTTTAAACAGAGAGAGGCATGCCGACGCTTTGACCATGCTGATGCAGAGTGGCCAGGAAGCTCTGTTCTTGATTGAGTATGACGTCTCTGTCATGGGTGAGCATACACACAGATACTCCACACACAAAGAATATGAGAAGGCATGGTAAGGCAGCATTGCTCAGAGGATAAATAATGTAGCCGCTGGAATATGAGTGAGTGTTAATGCTGGGTACGCCAGCAGAGGAGTCACACGAGTCTGAGAGCACATTCAGCAGGGAAAGGTTGGATGAGTGATACTCAGTATTTCGGTTACATGACTTCAGCTTGCATTTTCCCAAATTATAGCATTTGAAAACACTGCTTTACCACTGTTTTTAGGACTGAATAATAATTTTTTTTGTAAGTTTTCTTGCATTTTTGAATGGTTGGAGCAATAGGCACACATTAAACTGTATGTCATGAAGCCCTGAAAATGCTAAATATATCAAAATACAAAATGGCAAATCTTTGTAGCAGTGTATAAGGCCTTTAATCCTTCCATTCTTTTCTTAGGTAATTTAAATTACGCTAAAATGATTTAATTCCCCCTTTAACAAAGAGCATGGACTTGTAATTAACTATAAATGGTAATTATATTGAGAGAAATACTCATTCACATTTTTTCTCTACTGTTTACAGATTTATATCTTTACACTTGAAGGTAGTTTCTCTACACCAGAGGTCCCCAACCCTGGTCCTCAAGGCCTACTATCCTGCAGGTCTTAGATGTCTCCCTGCTGCAACACATCTGATTCAAATTAACAGCTCCTCCCAGACTTGTGCAGAGCTTGTCAGAGATCCATTTACTTTGGATCAGGTGTGTTGCAGCAGGGAGACATCTAAGACCTGCTGGATAGTGGGCCTTGAGGACCAGGGTTGGGGACCTCTGCTCTACACCACATATTCCTTCTTTCCCTTTCCTCGTATTTTGTTTTTGTTTCATTTAATTTTATTTAATTTTTCTGGGTTTGGGTGTTATTTTGTACAGTAAACAACTGAAGTGAGTACATTCTTGAATTACTTCTAATTATACCTTTTTTTCACCATAACATTTTCTTTTTAGATTTGATATATTAAAGTTCATAGTTGATATTTTTTGGAGGATTTTGACTTTGCACTTTTTTAAAATGTACTTTTATTATACTGGGATTTTTATTTATTTTTTTTCCCCTATAAAAAGCTTCTGGACACTTCATAAAATTTTACGTCAACTTTACCCTCACACTCCCTGCTTCATTGTCAGAAGTAAACCTGACTAGGACAATGCCAGATATGCTGGACTCATTTGAGTTGAACATATTTTGTTTGCTCTTTTGTAATCAAAAACATATTCGCAATATTCATCAGGTACATATCCTTTGGCAAAGTTAAATGTTCAGGTTTTGTGTTGCAAAGCAAGTAACCTTTTTTGTCCGCCTTGGACATAGTCTGCAGAGGTTGATGTTATGTGATGTCTACTGTCTGAGCTGTCACAGAAACTCTGATTTCCACTGATGACCTTAATGCCAGTACAGCAGTGTATGGCGTTATTTTAGATGAAAAGACCCCTGCAGCTCTGACTAGTGGTACTATGGTCCGTTCCATATCTACTTATTACTACTTGAACTGTGTTTCCTTTGATTTTAAGTCACATACTGATTTTCTTGAGTCCATTTCTGTCTTGGTGAAGACTTAGAACTGTGAAAACTTTCAGCTCTTTTGGCAAATATCTTCCACTTGCTGCTGTGATGCAGACGTGCAAAGAGACACGGAACTGGAAAAATCCTGGTGTTAACAAGTCACACAGTTTAGATAGCTGTAAAACACCAGTGTACTTACCGTATCCAATTTTTGTCTCTCCTTTGAGGTGAGTACCGGTGTCTTGAATATAAATAAACCAGTTTTTACTTTAAATTCTTCATAAAAAAATTATTTTTATTATCACCTTAGAAAAGAAAGAGAAAGACTGGTTCCAAATAACCCTGGATCATATATTATTTTAGAATTCATCTTGCATTCAATAATATCCTTCACTTTTAGATATCCCCAGATTAAAGAGAAAAATACATCCTTTGTAAAATGATGCATGACAGGATAATTGACCAATAGCTGAACAAGGTGAAACCTTTTAGTTGCACAACCTGATAGACCAGAGAATAGGCCAAAGACAGGGATAAGAAAGTCTGGATTAGTTTTTTAGCACAATGAAGGGATGGGAAAAGTATGATTTTAGGAATGTTAGGAAGATGGAAAAAAAAAAGTTATCTCTGTGATTACCTTAATAGTGAGTGGAATGCCAGGTCAGATAAAGAAACAAATTATTCCAAGTATTTTTAAGGCTGGATTTTTTAAACTATAGCATGAATTTCTCACAGTCAAATTGTGCCTAGTCAAGCAACTACTGTAACTGTTGAATGAATATTTAATATTAGACACTGTCTTTTCATCCATATTTTGTATTTATAATGGCAATGATTCTGAATTTAGAAGTTGGAAGGATGCCCATTATGTAATCAAAGGGAAGCAGAAAAGAGCAAAAGGCCTGTAGTGGAGTCCTGATAGTGTTAAATTAATGCAATTAAACAACAAATTAATGTTTAATTAAATATAGTGCAATTAACATTATCTGTAAGCAATTTAATCCCAATAGCATTTGTCAAAATCTTTTCTTTTTTATTTAAGATTTTGGAGGGGTTCGTGTTGATGCTGCAGAATGCTTAAAAAGTCTATCTAATTTATGGTAAATTTAAAAAATAAATAATAAAATAATCCTTCCCATGACGTTGTAAAATAAGCTACGACACATAAAAGCTCACTACATGACTAAAAGCCTAATTATAACTCATAGTGACTAATTTCCAAGATTACACATTTTGCACTGGTCGGTACAAACTAGGGCAACTCACTAAGGACAGTTGACACACATTATCTTTCTGTGTGGAAGAATTTAGAATTTAGACATCCTGCTTTAGACTAGAACTACCAGCGAGTTTGCAGATGTAAGAAAATGTTTTTTCAACAAAATACATGCAGAGATTTAAAGGAAAAACAACATAAAGAGCAATGATCATATTGATCACCCACTCTAAACATTTAACATTTCTGCTTGAGCCAAGCAGCTCAACATCAGAGTAACTGTGTCAAAATAACAGAGAACAATGAATTATGCATTTCTCACTGAGACTTAGAACAATTAGTAACCCAACAATAAAGTCAAATATTCTCCACCTGCATTGTTTTCCCACTTCTACTGATCTGACATAAATAAATAAAATATTATTATTAAAAAAACACTAAACTGAGGGCAAAGTCATGTAAATATAAAACGCCTGTTTTTTTTATCCAAAGTGCTTTAAATAAAACAGTAAAATCATTACAGCAGGTTGCAGAAGAAGCATTTAAAAGTACATTAAAAAACAAACTTTAAAAACAAACAACTAAATTAAATGAAGACCAAAAAACTAAAGTATAATTAATTAAAATGCAAGAAATAAAAGTTACAGAGTGAGAAATTAACAGCGTTTTTTATAAAGGTGGCAAATAGACAAGTTTTTAACCTTTATTGAAAGCTCTTGAAAGTTTCAGCAGACCTGCAGTTTTCTGGGAGTTTGTTCCACATGTAAGGAGCATTAATGGTGAACGCTGCCTCTCCATGTTTAGTTCTGACTCTGGGAACAGAAAGTAGACCTGACCCTGATGACCTTAGGGATCTGGCTGGATCATAACAGGCCAAAAGATCCTGAATGTATTTTGGCCCTAAAACATTCAGTGCTTTGTAAACTAACAGCAGGATTTTGAAGTAAATTCTTTGTCAGACAGGAAGCCAGCATAAAGATCAGAGGACTGGAGCTATAATAACCACTCTAATGTTTGTTCTTAGTTAGGACTCTAACAGCAGTTTTCTAGACCTGTAAGGACAGTGTTACAGTAGTCCAGTCTACTAAAGATAAATGCATGGAAAAGTTTTTCTAAGTCCTGCTGAGATGTCAATTCTTTAATCCTTGATATGTTCTTTACGTGATGAAATATTGATGTCACAACTGCCTTAATATGACTACTGCAATTCAGTTCAAGTAACTTTTATATGTATATATCAAGGCTTTAAACTAAAAAATGTTTATAAATTAATTATTTATTAACTATTAATAAAGCCAATTATTCCACCCTATAAGCCATTTTAAAACTGTGCCTTCTAAATGAGCAGTCCCAGAGGCAAAGATCCATTAACTGTGTCAAGCAGCAAAAATAACTTGTCAGAAAATTAACTGCCTCAGTAACAGAGAACTGGAACACGCGTGAAGCTGATCAGTGAGCTCATTTACAAATGTTGTTTTTGTCTGTTAAGATGATAGAAGCAGTGTTTTATTTGCGGCTTAGCTGCATTCAGTGACCCTGTTGGTTTCTATGTGTCTGTGTATGTGTGTATTTTTTTCAGAGGCAGTGCAGCAGGCCTCTGGCCCTCTGCTGGTGGAGATAGTAAAAGGTTCCTCAGCCAGCCTGGGGATCAGCCTCACCACAACAACATACAGGAGCAAACAAGTTATTATTATTGACAAGATCAAGCCAGCCAGTGTTGTGGAAAGGTAAAACATTTAAAATGTTATTACTCCACAGGGTGTTTCCTGAAAGAAAGCTCCCTAACAGAAACTACCACGGCCTCACTCTTAGGTGCGGAGCGCTGCATGTAGGGGATGTCCTCCTGTCCATAGATGGGACCAGCACAGAGCACTGTTCCCTAATGGAGGCAACACAGCTACTTGCCAGCACCTCTGAAATTGTCAAATTAGAGGTTCTTCCAGCCAATCAGAGCAGACTTCCAATTAGGCCACAAGACACAGGTATGTCCTGCAGATCACACACAAACAGAGCAACACTTTTGAGAACCCAGTTTGAAAAACAAAATCAAAAATTAGCTGTGAAACAGGAAGCCAGAAGTTGACTAAAGATGTTACATTTTTAATTTTGTTGTCTTGCTGAATGATTTTTGTTTGTTTCACTGTTCTGTTTTCTGATATGCTGTTGTGTTACTGAAATATTGGTGTGTTTTGGATTTAGTTGTTGGGTTTTGTACCTCTAAGTCATTGTCAAAAAAAAACCTTAAAGTAAAAAAAAAATTTAGTAAAAACAATTCCAATTTTTCAGAAGTTAGAAATAGAACAAAAAGCTGTACAGTACATTTCATGCTGCGTTTATTTGCTTTCTGCACAACTAAAAGAGAAAAACGTTAACAAAGCTGGCAAACAGAACAGAGGGCATCAGATAAAAAATAATAAAGCAACTAATTTCAGGTAAAGAGAGTTATCAAAAGACAGGAGTTTAGTTTGCATATACAGGTTTACATGTACAAACTAACTAATAAGCAAAGGGGAAACAGGACAGAAAGATGAAGTAAAAAGAATGTTCCTAGTATATACTGCTGGCAGCTAAACAATGGAAACATTTACATCCAAAGAGTAAATCTGCAGAGCAATGCAAAGGATTCCCAGAGGATAATGTCAGCTAATTGACTTATCGCTTCAACACTACATCCATGTGTTTCTGGAAATGTCCTCACCATATGTATTGTGACTGCTCTGTTCTTTGCTATTTTACCTTAAGCTGTAAAGAGCTTGGCTTCCTCCCAGCTGCCTTTTCCCATGTGCTCAGAATCAGCCTGAGTGTTTCTGTATGTGCACAGCCCAATGATGGCCCCAATCCCTTTGGCTTTGGGTGCACACTCGGCCTCTTATGCATACAAATGAGCCACACACAAATGCACACACACCCTTTCTCTGTCAGAGATCATGTTCTTGCCACTTTCTGCAGACTTATTTCCAGGTCAGCAGCTGCAGGGACTCCATGAAGTCATGGATAGAAGAATTGCAAAACATGACAAGAGGAAATAAGCTCTGGTTTATTCTGAACTAAATCTTCTGAATTCTTGCCTGTATAATGATTTTTTGTCTTTTCTTCCCTACTTTTGTCTGATTTAATTTTCAGGGCCTGGCTTTATTCCTTTTATTTATTTATTTTTTTTATTTTTTTACAGTTGTATTTTTGAGTTTTCTAAACTTGCATCTTCTATAAAAGAAAGAGAATAAAAGTAGATCTGCTTTTTTGATTTAGGATTTTAATTTCTCATCAGTTTGGTGCCTCCTTTGTTGTAGTATTATTTAATAATTAGGCCACTTCCACTCTTAGTTTTGAGCCATGTTGTTGCATAACATACACAATGTGATTTGACATAGTCTTGCTGAAATAAGCAAGTCTTTAATTGTAACAGATATTGAATAAATGCCCCCCTATGCTGCTCTAAAACCTATTTATAATGTCATGTTTAATGATACTTTCACAGATTTGTAGCTCACTCATATCATTTGCAGAAATAGATCCTCATTCATTGCAAGTTTAGAATAGTATCCTAATAAAAAGTCTGATGTTCCTGCTCTTCTAAAGTCTGAAGGATGCAAAGTTTCCGATTTCCAAATTTTCAGAATGTATTAAACCACAGGAATGTTTACCATTTTACTTTTGTTTATATCAAATTTGTGAGTGTCTTTCTTCCCAGAACAAACTCATCAGTATGTTCATGCAGGACAAAATTTTTTCAAATGATATGTTGCCTCCATTAGTTGTCTAGTTCTAAGAGCAGCTGCATGTGAAGTGTAGATGATGTTCATGAAATAAACTTTTTAAAGGAACTTTGGGATGGTACTTTACAGATAACTATTATGGGACAAATTCAAGGTTATGAGCAAAACACCTGTAGACATGCCATTGGTAATGGGCCACCTTGCTGAAATATGATGGCTCTGTTCATTTACTCTCTGCATGTTAGAATTTTAAGTCACATAATGAAAAGGAATAATAAAAAACTTGAACTTTATGTGTTTGCCAGTAAGTGTTTCTAGTTTTTCAATTTTATTTATTTATTTATTTTTGGTTTTGCTAATTTTTTTGCATTTAAAATGCAGTGAAAGCATTATTTCTCTGTAAAGGTGCAAGTACATGTTCAGAAATTATCTCTGAGGAATGAGTAATTTTTTTAATAAGACATGAGGCCACTTCAACAGGATATTATTTTAACAGCTTTTTTCTCCCTGTGCTGGATAAAGCATAATTATAAGATGCATTTTGTCTAAATCTACTCAGACAATTTGATAAGACTAATATGACCAGTAAGACATAAGGAGTTCTTTCCACCAATGTAGACCAAACGTACAATTTCTTGGACAGTTTCCAGAGTGAGCTTAATGTAAGCTGGCAGATCCAGAGCTTTTCAGGTATGTTTGGGTTAAATAGATACTTTTTTTTTCTTAGAAAAGAAAGGCCAAAGGTTCTGCTGCGTGTATGCTGAGCATATTCAGTTGGATTTAACCAGGTTCCATCAGTATGCAAACTTCTCAGGCACTACTCTAGGCAGACAACTTTCTACTAAATCCTCCATCTAACTGAGCAAGTTGCCAGAGATTAGACCCCTCCAAATTAGGCAGCAGGGATTACTGTCGTGTGTAACTTTCAGTGACAAAAATAGCTCCATGAATCTGTAAAGGAAGCTTAATTATTGAGGTGTGTCAAATTTTAGGTCAGCTGTTTTCTTTTGAGGACTTCATGAGTTCTGTTTGACTGAATTCTCAGGTTTTGGCACGAGAGATAGAAAGGCATTCCGCCTGAACAACCATCTGTTAATCCCATAATTTGATTTATAGTAGGAGAATTTAACAGGAATATACACAACAATGAGACAGAAGCTATGCATTAACACCAATCAAGCTTTCAGCTGTGCCTAATCAAGGACAAGCTGCATGCCTCCTAGGAGTTAGTATCACTTCCTGATTATGTGTAGAGGTCATCTTACCATCACGGTTTTTCCAATGTTGGGCATTTTGATAATGAAATGATAAAAAATGATTTTCAGTTTGCACTCAGCTTTTTGGAGACTTGCTAGTAAAAGTAAGATTTTTTCCCCTGTACTATTTTGTATGTCTAACTGATTCTCTGAAGCTCTTCAAAATACATTAAATCTCAGGATTTAATCTAGCATAACATAGCAAAAGCATTAAATATCAATTACTCTGCTCTGAATTATCCTCAAGGCACTGTGTGGTGCAGTATAAATTTAGACATGGAAATCAAAGTATGATTAAATGGATAAAATTTAGAAAAGTGCATTGCAGAGGAGTAGGTTTTGTATCACTAATGCACATGTTTTCCTCTTGGCTGCTGCAGTAAAAGTGCAGAGAAGCAACCATCATCACTGGGACCAAAGCAGCAACTACTGCCATCCCCCACATGCCAGCCACAATAAGACATGGAGCAGCCCAAGCCACCCACACAACCAGCAGGACCACTGCAAATGTAAGTTATTACTTGTGACAGCGCTGCTGCTGCCGGCAAGACACCCTAGCAGGAGGCCTTCCATCAGCACGATTGTTTAAAATTTCTTTCCAAGAGGGTTACCCCGAGTAAGGAGCCCCCACAGGGGACACGGATTTTTTTTTCTTTTGGTTAGCACGCAATACTTTTGCGTTCCCTCGCAAAAAAAAGGATGATCCGAGAGAGCGAGCACAGCCTGTTAAAGCCTTTTTGCTCAGTTTCTTTAGGTGTTTCTAGTCTGCATCTGTCCCTCTCAGCATCAAGTCACCATAACACACACAATGACATTATGTCCACATTAACAGAGGAAGTTGTTAACGTAATGCTTTAACGGGTAAATGAAGTGTGGACAAAGAGGATAGCTGTAATCAGAAACTTTATCAAGCATATCTTGTATCTTGCTGCTTTACTGTTTTGGCCGAAACTGAATTATTAAATGCTAAAGCTTATTAATAAGAGGAAGGTGGCGTAATTATGACCTGACCGCCGTAACGTGTCATTCATCAGCTGACGGATCAGACATTCGTCAGGTTTCTCGCCGACCGTTGGTTGCTGTGTGAGAGCATAAACGCTTATTCATCACTGCTGACTGTGTTTTGGGCCCACTTTTTGATTTTTATTACCTCCTTATTTAATCGTTTTTGTTTGTTTCCTCCCTGATTAGTTTAGTATGACGGTTTGCCTTGCATAATGTATCTGACATGAATAACTACATGTTTATGTGCTGACAACAAAATCACACAAAAATGATCAATGGAAATTAAATTTATTATCCCATGGAGGTCTGGATTTGGAGTCACACTCAAAATTAAAGTGGAAAAACACACTACAGGCTGCTTACACTCTCCAGCCACATGAGGTCTAGCATTGTCTTACATTAGGAGGAGCGCAGGGCCAACTGCACCAGCATGGTCTCACAAGGGGTCTGAGGATCTCATCTCGGTACCTAATGGCAGTCAGGTTACGTCTGGTGAGCACATGGAGGGCTGTGCGGCCCCCCCAAAGAAATGCCACCCCACACCATTACTGACCAAACCGGTGATGCTGGAGGATGTTGCAGGCAGCAGAACGTTCTCCACGGCGTCTCCAGACTCTGTCACGTCTGTCACATGTGCTCA
>JBAMHW010000015.1:10848161-10867692 GCA_037177495.1 Rhadinocentrus ornatus | reverse complement strand
TTAAGAAAGACGTCCCACCCCCCCCCCCCCCCCCCCCCCCGTTTATTACACTGACATTTCCAAAGATTTCATTCTTGTAATATTTTGCACATTTTTTTTGTGACACTGCTCCTACATCTGACATACATTTGTCTTCTATGCTGTGAATTCACATTTCCTATTCATTTTCACTGTATGAGCTGGTCTTTGCAAATATGTTTGAGCATGGTAAGCATGCATAAGGTCTGTCTTCAGCAATTTGCTCCCATTTGTTTAATTACACAGAATTTTTGTGAGGTCTCTCCCATTTTTCATTTACCATGACATGCAGCATTTTTTTTAAGGAAATACTGATTTGGAAAGAATGTTTCACATGTTTGCTAATGGGAATATGTTCTGCGATAGTGACAGTCCCATTAATAGTAGCCTCAGTAGCTAATTAAATGTTGGGATGGTAACCCTTTGAGTTCTGACTTTGTGTTTGAATAAATATTGTATACAGAGGCCTATTTTTAAGGTTTTATATTGATTTATTGTATTGCAGCTGTATTATACAAATGCATCATGTACACTGTATTTTTCTGATTTACATTATATGGACACTTGATGTGTTGTCATGTAAGCTGTGACGCTGAATGTGGTTGTGGTTTTTCTTTTATTTTTTTCCCTGTCTCTTTGGTTTGTTTCCATATCCTTTCTTAAAGACTACTTGGTTCAAAAGAGTCATAAAGATTTATTAGATATTTTATTTTTGTTTGTTCATTAAATGTACAAAATTCTTTCTATGGCAATAAAGTTACAAAAACCATAGTTTATTTAGCTTTGGTTTGTGGAGTTTAGTTTGGCTCTGCCCATTGAAGTTACTCACACTGCAGTCTGTAATGTCATCTGTTTACTCTAATGATGATGCCTCTGGGGGCAGCAGCCAATGGACCTGATGAAATAACGTTTTGCATGAGCACAAACCCTGGTTTGCTAAAACAACTGCAGGAAATTATTAAAGAGGCATGGTGAAAAGTCTGCACCTGAAAGGCATTGACAAAATGAGTTTTGCTGCCAGACTTGCTACTTAAATATTTTGGGAGTTTCTCTGCCAGAACCCGAAATGTGGGTGTGTTTGCAGCATTATTTATGGCTGGACAAATGCATATTTAATGTTGTGATTGTAATCACTGCTTCAAGGGCAGGCAAAAAATAGAATATTTCTTCACATGCCAGAAGGCATTTTTAGAATAAATTGATTACTTAAGCACATTATTATATTTTTCCATGTTGTGCCTCTTCATCTCCTCTGTATTTCCTTTCCTGTGAACCAAAAACATTGCAATTTCTAAAATACACCTTCAGGGTAGAATAAAAGACTGGGTGCTTTCCAGGAGCTCGCTCAACGAGTGCACAGGTGTATCCTTTAGAGGTCTAAAATCTGAGAAAGGTAAAAAAAAAAAAAAAAAAAAATCAAAGGACATAGTTCAGAAAATGAGGAATGAAGAGCGTAGTGATGGCAGCTGCACAGATTATGAAGTATACAATACACTCTTCTTTCCTGACTACTGTTTTTTTTTTAAGTTTGTTTGATTTGTGCATAGTTTCATACTTGCAATAAACTCATTACTGGCTGAAAAACTCAATTTCTGATTTTATATCTTGGAATTTTAATTACATTTTTTTATTCACTTATAAGTTAGTCTTCCTTCTGCCAATGCTGGTTAACTCAGTGTTCTTGAAGCCCGTTTATTCTTTTTATATGAATTACTTGTACATAATAGTAAGGTGGAAGATGAAGAGGCTGGATATTTCTTCTCTAGCCTGGGAGTGAAATGTTAAAATCTGTAAGTTTCAGCAACTGAATTAAGATTGTTCACATGGGGGCCAAGGCAATGACCAGGGCACTGTTTTAGGGTACCCATATGCTCTGTGACACTTTCATTTTATTTTCCCACCATGTATCCCTTGTATCCTTATAATGCATCCCCTGCAACAAACCAACTTGGTGTATTTTCTATGTGATTTTCCAAGGTCATCTCTTTTCAATTTGCAGTCATGATTATGATTACAATAATGCATTTGATTTCCTGGGTACCACATAAAGTTTGGAGGAAATGAGATTAACAACACTGAAGGTCTATAGACCTTCAAAGGTAAAAGCAATTGTATACAAATGAAGTTTTAATTAATTTCTATTCAGTAATTTAAAATAATAGACTTACAGACAGCAAACAGCAGGTTAAACTATAGTCTACAACAAAAGTTCACTGTGACAAAGTAATCTGTTCATATCTGACTTATCTAATGAAATTTATGGCAAGCATGGGATGTAGTTTAGGTTTCTAACATGTAATTTATTATCTAAGAAATGTGGAAGTTGACTCTTATACAAAGTGACTTAGTTGCCATTTTATCATTTATTTGTGAAGGTATTTCTAACTAAGTATATGTTGCACATAGTGTCTTACTTAAATGTAAGATAAAAATACTTTGGTACATTTCAATTTCCAAATAGCCCCAGCAGCAAGGTACTATAGTGAGTCCTGCATTGTAATCATCATGCTTCATTTTGTCATTGCGTACTTAAGAAGTGTAACAAAGGCTCACAATGATTCCATCCATCTGTTGTCGATATCCACTTATACACTTATATCCACATATACACTGCATTATCCAATGCAGGGTCATTGGAAAGGAAGCGTAACCAAGCTGGTACACAGGTCGCCAGTCTATTGCATTTACAACCACTCAAACCTAGAGAGACTTTCGAAGTGCCAATTAAATTAATTTATATTGTGGGAGGAAACCAGAGTACCCAGAGAGCCCACACATGCACAGGGAGAACTCCACAGAGAAAGGTCCTGGCCAAGACTTGAACCAGGATGACTTGTTGTGAACCAAATTTAGCACTACGCCATCGTGCAGCCCACTCACTCCATCCACTCACCCAGCAAGGCTGGATTATCCAATGGGCATTGTGGACACGAGCCCAAGGACCCACACCCACCTGGGGCCCACGTAAAGGAAAAACGTCTTCTGGTCAGAGGCTCCACTTGCCAACAGTTATACTGCTTGGGACCCCTAGTCAGAAGAGGGCCCCCGAGGGCCGACAGACCATGAATCACTACAGAGCAGTGACAGTGTGGAGAGTTCGCAACAGTGGCCGACCAGTGGAGAAGTCTCTAAAGAGGGACCACCTAAACCTCTCGATCTTCCCGCTAGTAGCGGTGCCTGTTAAGTAAACAAACGTGAGAGAGCAGGGTTTTATCAAAATGAAGAGAAGTTCTCTTGTCAATGAGAAAAGAAAAAAAACAAAACAGGAAGAGCAAAAGAGAACAAGACAGTAGTAAGTAGTGCAGATTATACACAAGCTAATTTAACTAAGAGCAGGCTGTCACGAGGCTGAACATAAAAACAGCTAACTTGGAAAATATCAAAGCTTTTTTCCCCCATATGTGTTGAATAGCCTTTATGTTTCTGAAAACTATTTATTTATGTTCTGTGTTATCCTAAAAATGTAATCCTAAAGAGTCACAATGCAAGCTTAACCACATAGTTTAATTTCATGTATTGGAACCATAATAAATTATATTGTCCCTGTTTAGTACAAATGAAAATGGTAACTAATGAAGTAGTAAGTAGAACAATGAAAGCCGCTAAGTTTAAGTTTTCATTTAAGCAATTTAACACTTTAACAGCAAAATCCTTTTATATGATATTAACATATCAAAAGGATACAATATCATAATAAAAGGGAGATGAATGCTGGTTTGAGGGCCCCCAGTTAAATTTTGTCTAGAGCCCCAAGAGACTCTAGAATCACTCTGATTACTTGGAACACCACATATTGGTAATGAAAAAGTATGTCCAGAAAGGATGGAGCAGCACACCCTATCTTTCATCCACCATATGGGAGGGTTTGATTCAGTACATTAGAAACAAGTGAAAACTACAGTAGTTACAGAGAAAAAAGATCACAAGACAGGAATTCAGACAGACAGATGGGAGAACGATAATAGGTTTGTCTTAAAGAAAGGACACAGAAAATAAGGAGAGAACGATGAGATTTTCAGACAGACACAGATGCAGCCAATAAAGAGTGGAAGAGAAAAAAATGGCAAAAACAATCACCTGCAAAGAGGATGAAGACTGAAGTCCTTACAGACAGAGCTGAGGGGCTACAGCTGTATGTGTGAAGACAACCAACATGCAACATAGTTCTATTGTCCTAGGCAAAAAGAAAAGCAAATCTCTGGCAGCTTTTAATTATTTTCCATTTAATATCAGGTACATCAAAGTTTTAGTTAAGCTATCTTTGCTGTTTCCATTCTTTTATCACAAAAAGAGAAGTAAAAAGAAAAGAGACGGATACAGAGAGGCAGCCCTGAAAAGCTGAGGAGCAAAAGTACACCAGAAGACAGGAGAGGAGGACAGAGACAAGAAAGAAACAGCAGGTATTTACATAAGCCAATAAGTTTCACCACAATGTCTAATGTCTTGATAATGTTGCCGCCAGCTAAGAAATGTAGTTTTACAATAATATGGTGTAAATCCTGTATGATGGACAATATACACAATGTCCTTTAAATTGTGACTGGGGGGCCCTTTCAACATTCTGTGCCCAAGGGCCTCTGATTTTTTTAAACCGGCCCTGATGCATTCAGCAAAATAATGAATCCATTATGGTGATCAGAAGTCGTACAGTAAAAAATTGTTACAAAAAGGCATATGTGATTTACAAACAATTCACATTCTACAATATAAATATAACTGAACATAATAAACAGTTAAGTGGTATGTCTGTCGAGCATGCCTGCTACTGAAATGAGCACAATGGAGAAAGCTGTCAGGTTTTTTAGAAAAAAGTAACGTTTTAATGTAATGTTCTCACAGATTCCACTAATAATTATAAATCTGAGTATTTGATGTCATAGTTCTACTCTTAAAACCATTGTCTTAACAAGGAAACAACAAGATATTCTATATAAAAAGTTACTATATCAAAAAAGTTAGAAGCTAAAAATATTTACTCTTGAAATGTGTTACAAATGTAAGTGCAATACCTTGCACAATAAAAACAAATACTACAATAATGGTGAAATGACTTATAAAGTGCAGAGAGGTTTCAATAAATGCACTGGGGATGACTATAGTAGTCACACAGGCAGTGTACAATTACTCTAAAAATGCCACATCCCTTTTCTCCTTACTTTTCTTTTTCTTAGCTGTTTTTTTGTTTTTGTTTTTTTCATTTACTATTGCCTAAACAGTTTTTTTGTTTTGTTTTGTTTTTTGTCTTTTTCCAGGATAAATCTTTGAATTAATTCTCACAGTATTTGACAAAGGCCCTGTCAACATGTAACTGAAAGGATGCTAAGCTAGATTAACGCTACACATCATGTTGCCACTTAATATGTTACGGATATGTACTCGAAGAGTCATCACATCTGCCACAAGCAGAGGTACATTCATTTCACTGTGGTATAAGAAACGACGAGAAGAAATGAGAAATTTACTGGGGCGTCCAGGTCATATGAGGCTGTTTGTATGTTTCCTATCTGTCTCATGGTTATTTAACCATTTTGTTAACTGAATTTGTGAGAAGTGATTATTACTTATTCCCTTCTGTTACACCAACACATAGCAAATTCCTCATCTCTCCGGAATCAACAGAAAGGTAGTAAAAACTGAACATGTTCTGTCTAAAAATACTGCCTAAAATGAGATCAGTGCCAGCTACAGCAACAATTGTAACATTAAAAATATCAATAAAGTAAAAAAAAATTACAAGAGAAAGAAAATTACAATAATATATATCTCTCTTAATAGAAATCAAACCAGAGTCTCCCTAAAAATGCATATATTTGACAATGTAAACCTACCCTTATCAAAGTTAGCAAATATAATAACACAAAAAGCACATCAATCTTATTCCTCTCACAGAGAGCGCTCACATCATTGTTTCCACAATGGTGTGGGTGGGCTTGATCAAGCCATTGTTCCCATTTGGGTCCAGGGGCTGTGTCAGCTCGCTGGACTTCAGATTGTACTCTTTCGGGCGAGAGCTCACGCCTGACTTCGCCGGTGCTGCCACTGCTTTGATCCTCTGAGGGAAGAGATGAAACATTAGGCTAATGATCTTTAGAAAACTGCACTAGTTAAGACTCAAAATGTCAGTTATAAAGTTTGAAATGGCAGACATCTGGAGTGCATGCGCAAGGATTTGAGCCATGTTAATTTAACACTATATGAGAAGTTTTGATAGCCATAGCAAGGACTCTTAGGCAAAGGGGTGGCTGAGTTTGTTCAGAAACTCAATTTGCAAGTAACATTTGATAGTGTAATGTGTCAGCAGGTTTTCAAAAGAAATTCACCGATCTCATTTAAATGTGGTCACTTCAGGCTAAAAAAAAAAAAAAAAAAAGCTACGCTTAAAGCACCTAAATTAAGGCTTGAGAATGACACTTCTTTTTTAAGTTTGTGAAGTTATAATTTGGTCTTCATTTGGTTTATATTTAGGGTACAATTTCATCTTGAAGTTTCCTTTAGAAATGCAAATACCAGCTCACCTCAATCAGAGGACCCTCAGACTGCAAGATCTTGATGACCATCACCATGGGGATGCAGATCATGGAGGCCAAGGCCAAACACCAGCCCAGGCCAATGGCCCAGTCAGGGTATTCATAAACCTTATTATAGGTCAAGGGCTTGTACTTCACCAGGGAGAAGACAAAGCAGCCCTGAAAAGCAAACACGTGCCTCGTTTAGTGCTTTCCCTATGACCTGGAAAGTTAATCTATCACCATTTGTTACATGTCACAATAAAATAACCCTCTGATCTCTCACCATGCAGAGGACAGGAGTGATTATAGTCCAGCTCCATTTCATCCATGGGTTTGGTCTGTAGCCAATCATATCCTCAACTGCGTCATAGAAATTGTCAGCTCCTATCAAACACAAAGTGACAAACAATAAAGTGAGTACATGATGTATGTTTCTGCCAAATAATGTCTACTCAACATTGTTTCTAATTGTAGAACAACCTTCAAATCTACCTGCATAGATTCACAGGTTTATGAGTCCTTATCTGCATTAACTATAGATTGCTGAATATCTTTCCACAAGTAATGGCTTTGTCTCAGTAGGTCATTACGTATCTTTCTTGACTGACTTTTGATTGTAGTAATGTAATGTGATGATTATTATACTTGGATAATGGTTGTTTTATTTTTTTGTTTGTAGTAATGCTACATATTTAATTTGATAATTAATTCTGTTGTTAATAAGATTAATGGGCCAAATTTCTGATAAGTAAATAAATTAACCAAATAATGAAAGCTGCTACAATAATATCTATAATAATAACAGTGAAGAAATGCCTCCAAAGATTTAGGATTTTTCCTATTAGAATTTTTTTGTCCTTTTTTTTTTTTTGTAAAAGAATCTTAACCAAAATATTGCACATTGCAATATAATTATCAGTGATTGACCCCACGAGGGATACCAACTCCAAAAATTAGGGGCCTGTAATTTGTGGAACAGAGCCTCCATTCTACAACCATAAAAAGTCAAAAAGAAGAGCTTCTGCAGGTTTTAACCGCAAAAGCTTTTAACACTAAAATGAAACATCGGCTTTTGTTTTATTTCAGATCTTTCTCTTTGGGTTTCTTATTTTTGGCTAATAAATAATGAATTCATCAATAATATAATCTGGTGGGAGGTAGCTCTGTACAGCCAATCACCGGCCAGGGGCCGTCTCTGTACCCATCTCCTCGCAACCTCGACACAGCACTGCAGTTAAACTTATTTATTACTGACCTGTAAAACACCCACACCTTTGTTTGCCTCCATAGAGATCTTTTGGGCTTTTCTATCAAACTATTGTGAATCATTACTCAAAATGATAGAGATACAGTTGTTTCCACTTACCATAAACCCAGGCTACTGCAATGCATTCAAAGAATGCAACCCACAAAAGGCACACACCACTGGCTGCATAGTAGTCAAAGAGCTGAAACACATACATGCCACCCTGGAAAAGAGAAAAGACATAAAGCTCCACTAATTATCTCTTCTAGGTGTGTGGCAAGAATAAAAGTCAGAGATAGAAGGGGACATAAAGTAGATTTTGAAAGTAGGACACAAGAATACTGGCTTTCAACCAATAAAGGCAGAGTTCAACAGGTGCCGAGATGTCATTGAAGCTCAGTTAACTGCTAAGTGGAAAACAGCATTCCAGATCTTTCCATTCACACATGCAGGATATGGCCACTGCATGTTGTAGGAAGCCTTATTTGGTTATAACAATGCAGTGGCAAACAGGCGTGGAAAATGTGTGCTGTGATCTTTGTGGAGATCCAAATACACACAATCTCCTTTTCTTTTCTAAACACAATAAGCAGCAAAAGTAAGAGTGCAGAGACTGTAAAGGGACTACTGGTGAACTTACTTTTGTTACCATGGCAAGTCCCAGGAGATAGCTTATGAAACACATCACTGCTATGAAGATTTCTCGGCGGTAACCCTTCCTGAGGACGGATGGATAGAGATCCACAATAGAGGTGATCTGTCCTTCCACTTCAACAAACTGTGGGGACAAAAGCAACTATTAAGTTTCAGTGTAATAAAAAAAGACAAAAGGCAAGAAAAATGAATGTCTCTTTCTGTGTGCAAGCAGCTCTTGTTTTGTCTCCACAAGCCAGTGATTAGAGAATGAGAGCTGTCTTTGTTGGACAGTAATGAGAATTTAAACAAGGCTTCTCTCTGCAACACTGGTTTGTTGCTAGCAAGGCAAAACAGAAACAAAACGACAGTGAATCACTGTCTCCTTGTCTAACTCTTTTGCTCCCATGCGTCTCCTCACTGCTTCACAAACTGCATAAAGTCAAAAGAAAGTTATGAAAAAGCTCCTTGCATTAAAGTGCAGTATTTTAATGCACAAAGAACATGCTTCTTTATTGCACAATATCAAACAAAAACTCCTTAAATAACAGTGGCATGTATGTACAAGCAACATTAACAATATATGGCATTCATGGTTATAAATCTGCATGAAATTTATGGTCAGAAAATGCATCCACCCACACAATCACAGAGTCAAACACAAACTGGCCCCATTTCTCTCATGGAAATAGCTTCACTTGCATGTGCATTTACATGTACTCAAATTTAGAGCATCGGCCTGATCTCGCACTTGGCTGTGATGGGTAGCTGGCCATGTGGAGGACTGACTTAGTGCAGGGGTAGAATTACACTTGGAGGCATGAAATGTGATATAGCTGGATACTCCCCCGGGCGTGCACTTGTGTTTTGTCTACTTAGATTATCTTGTCTTAATCAAAGCTTGGCTTTATCAAAGCTACGCGGCTTGTTTGCAGCCTATCATGACTTTTACAAATCGAATGCCTAGCAAACATCCACCAACTTGTGGGGAAAAAAAAAATCTAGCACGCTAGTAAAATGCCTATGTAGGAACAGGTTGCTGTTTTTGTTCTTTCAGTAATGCAATATCTTGACGTTATTAGATACAGATCAGAGAGACACTGTATGTGTTTTACACATTACGGCTGGCAGAAGCCAAAAACCCCACAGGACCTGGGTGGAGTCTGGCTAAAGTTAATCAGTTACTGTAAAAACTCTAACCTGACTATCAAGGCCCAGAAGCAGCAGCATGATGAAGAAGAGGATTGCCCACAGGGTTGGGAGTGGCATCATGGACACCGCTTTAGGGTAGGCAATAAAGGCTAAACCAGGACCTGAAGGAAAAACAGAGTGGGGATGGGGAGAAGGGGCAGAGGATATGATTAACACTTCTATCTGATGTCAGCTTGGACGACAAACAAATGCAGCCAGAAAAATATATCTAATGAATCAGGAAATATATATCCACTGTGGCCAAAAAGAAAGATATGAGAGGATTCTCATGTTTATTCTTTGTTGGCCATAATTACTTAGTGGGCACAATAATATATTATAATCATTTTCATGCTAATGCTGTCCTGTATGTATTAACATGCAGGTCAAACATAAAAAACTGCAATCAGCTTTGCATTTCTTACTGCATATACGTAGTACAAAACATAATATGTATAACATATTCCTAACTTCACATACTATTGTTTTAGCTTCTGATCATTATATATATATCATAGGAATATACAGACACATTTTCAAAGTTTTGACAGTATATCAAATAGTTACATCCCTTTCCCAATCCCATCAAATCACCTTTTTTTCTGAACATTAGTTCATCTTTGTGTTACTAAAAGTCCTTAATATCTGTTAAATACAATGCTCAACGTTGGTACTTACTGTGAGAAGTGACAATAAGCCTACACTAATTTAGCATAATCTACACAAAGTGGACCACTTCAGCAGGATATTGTAAAAGCATCAGACACAGAGTCAGCAACTGAACCTCAAATAAACAGTTAAGCAAAACAACAGGTCTTTTCTCTAAAAAGAGAAATGTATGTTTTCACTTATTCAATTTGGTTCAATTTGGAGTATGTAACATGCCATCGGAGTAGCATTCAATATAGCAAGAGTTTGGGTTAACAAAGTAAGCATACTGAAACAAGTTGCATATTCTTCACAGTCCACATGGAAAATACAAGAAGACAGCAACAGAACCGGTGCCATCCACCTCATGAGATCCACAGCTGGTGAACTGAACTGGATTTTCCATGCAGTGTTGCTGGTCAGAAATATCTCCTTAGGATGCTGATTCACATGAACATTGCCAATGTTCTTAGTAATGCCCCTCGTCAGAAAGATATGGAGCCACTAAATGGCATAAGCAGGCTACATGTGCGACATGTGGACACCTGGTGCCACTGAACCTGGTACCCGTAGTAGTGATGAAGGACCGATACAGGAGCTCTTTAATCACAGCTGACCAATGCCATGTTACTTGATGTCAAAAAATGGGAAAAATGTTACCCGCATAAGGAACAATTCACTTTGTTTTCAGGCTTTAATTCAAGGAGTGTGCAATTGCCGATACCTCTACTTTTTAGCATCATTGTGTCCGATACTGGGAGAAAACACTTCATCTCCTTTCAATTCTCTAAAAAATTTTGTCTCCAATTGTCTTTGTTTTGTTTTTTCTTTTTTTTTTGTTTTTGTTTTTTTGGCAGCAGCACCCACCATCACTGCTGCCATCACCTTGGACCCTCGTACCTGACTCTGCCACATCGGCAATGTCCACCCCTTGTTCTTGTGCCATGAAGCCCAGGACGGAAAATATTGCGAAGCCAGACACAAAACTGGTACCGCTGTTGAGGCCTCCCAGCAGCAAACAGTCCCTATGTCACACATATGTCATGGAGGTTGTTAATGAACACAGGTGGAACTAGCGTTCCCATTTTCTTTTCACGCAACCGTCTCTGACACGAGTTGCTGTCACTACTACAGTCCCACTCCCCCCAGTGGAAACACAACTCACCTGTAGCAGTTGTACTTGTATTTGTTGTAGCTCCCCAGTGATGTCATGGCGCCCAGGCAAATGGCATAGGAGAAGAAAATCTGAGTGCCCGCATCAATCCAAACCTGTTGAGACAGAAGTGATCAAGACAATGAGGTAAGGCTCTGTAGATGTTATGTTCAAGTTCATCACAAAAAGTTAATCATTATTAAGATAAACTCCATTAAAAAACCTGCAGCTGTGGTTATAGGTGAAATATAAAGGATTTTTTTTTGTCTTTGGACCAATTTCTATGTTAATGTCTTGGCACAAATTTTCAGTAAAAAATCAAAAGAACGTGACATGTAAGATACATGTAAGATAACAAGTGCTTCTTTTCCTCACCTACAAGTAGGCCAACATTAACTTCAAAATAGAGCGACTATCATTAACAGATGACCGACTCCCAGCTCAAAGCAGACATAAAGTGCTTATCAGGAGAAAGCTGGGATAAAAGTTGGACTGGGTATTTGAATAATGTTGTGCGGTTATCTTCTCCCTACAGGGTACTTAGGAGTAGCTGACATGATTTGGGGTTTTAATTTAGTTCGTAATTATCTGTAATTTAGCACCTTAGATTAACTTCCTGTTTTGCATTTTGCATCTGCTTTTCTGTTGTTAATTGCATTTAGTTTTGTTTCCTATGATCACCTTCCACATATCGGTATTTTGTATGTTTATTGCTACTTACCTGTGTTCAATTTGTTGATTGAATCTTTTAGTAAATAAACTTAATTTTGTTTTTCTGTGTTTTTTGCCGGATGATTCATGTTTCAGTCTTTGTTACTTGTTCCGTTCTTTATGCTGCCAATCCGTTATTAGTCTTGGATTTATGTTTGTTTGGACTTTGATATGATTCTGCTCCTGCAGCACTTTGTGTTTCTTGTCCGTGAGTTTTATTATAGCTCCTTTAGTTTTATCTGGCTGTTTCCTGCCTGTTGCCTGATATTGGACTCAGCCATTATAACACTGCTGAAAGCTACAGGATGCTGTCTGCAGTTGACTGCAAACAGTGTCATTAACAATGAGGTAATTGTTTTGTTTAGTTTAACAAAAACCATGCTTCCAGCATCTAACCAGTGAGATACAGTGGTGATTGAAGTATGATTTTAAGGGGCCTCTACCTGCAGCTTGACACTTATAAATGTTCATTTTAAAATAGATTTTATCAAACAATTAAATAAATAGACACATATCTTGCTATTTATTTCATATCAACAGCATAAAATGAGCTGGGATTGATGACAGTCAATAGCTTTGATTTTACCTCCGGGTCCTGAAGTCGAGTCAGGTTAGGGTACAGATAAAACTTGATTCCCTCAGCAGCCCCAGGCAGGGTCACACCACGCACCAGTAGTATAATTAGCATCACAAATGGGAAAGTTGCAGTTATGTACACCACCTGGACAAGACAAAGAAATTATTAGCCAAACATTTTCTGATCAGGAGATTTATAAGTGGTATATATGGTTCATTTTTCTTTTATATTTTAATCTAAATTCTAATTGCTTGACTTATTCTTTAAAACAGTGATAACTGTTTTATGTATGTCTTTAATGACTGAATGTTTGTTTATGGTGTTGTCTCTTACCTAAGACTAGTTTCTATCCTAAGTGATAGATAACAAAGTTTTGAATTAGAGCTCCTGCCACACAAAGTGTACCATTCACATGTGTGTGTGCTAATGGAATGTGAAGCAATTACACTGTTCAAGCATTTCCTGAACTGATATCTGATTAAACATTAAATCATTTAAAGCACTAATGTGACAGAACTGAGCCTCCCATTAGGGGAAATAAAGCTTCAAATGGTCTTAACAGGGTTAATCATTTTCCTCACAGAGTTGCTCCTGTTGACAGTGACCCAGTTTCTGTCCCGCTAACAAAGATGAGGCAAAAGAGCAACCCATGTGTTGACAGTCAACAGTGTGGCTGGCCAAGGAGTAACTCCTAGGACAATGTGGAGGCCTGTGTCTCTAAATTAACAACATTAACCTTGTTTCCAAGAATGTGGGTTTTGCCTGTCCAATAGTGTTTTCTCACTGGAAGGAATAAAGAGTAAAAGCCAAACAGCATCCAGGCAACACAACAAGTACAGGATGTATCTACGCCTAAACACTCACTTTCCCAGTGGACTTGACTCCTTTCCAGATGCAGAAGAAGCAGATAACCCAAACTGCCAGGAGACACACAGCTAAGTCCCACTTGAGGGGTCCAATGTCTTCAATCCCAGTGGAGATACTCAGGACGTTGCGTCTGCAGAGGAAACAAAGTACAACATTTTAACAGACTATTTAACCAAATGGTCATTTTCAAAAACACAAAAGTATGCAGGTCAGTTTTGGACTATATACACAAGAGGCTAGGTTAGAATACATTAAAGGAAATGAAACGGCCACATACTTTTGTTTTTGCCATTGGAAAAAAAAACCCAGCACTTTGAAACTTGAAAACAGCATAAACACCTCAAACTTATAAGTGTTTGCTGCAGCACAGATCAATTCTAAACATATCAGAAAGCAGATGAATAAATTATATTTTTAGTTAGTATTTTCTTTTAATGATGACTAAGAGCTGCATCTGACATATGAAAAATGCAGCAAAAATAAAGTTTATGATAACCTGCTGGAAATGTAGAACTTTATAAAAATAAAAAGTAGTGTCCAGGAATGGTGCTTGGCCAAACACGTTTACACAAGTGAGATAAAGAGGCTGTGTTACTTTAGTGCATGTGTGTGTGTGTGTGTGTGCAGGCATGCTGTCAGTGAATACTCACTCCCAGAACTCTGTGACAGGAGAGGTAAAGTTAGTAGCATTAACTGTCAGCCAGAGGGTCTTGTTCTTCCGGACCGTGTCCTCTATACAGTGCTCAGTGTTCCAGGGCTGCTTGCATTTTGCCCAAGGGAGCTCAGGCTGAAAGCACTGAAAGAGGTAGTAGAGTCCCCAGGCCAGGATCACGATGTAGTAAATGTTCAGAAGCGATACGATCACGATAGAGGCATAGCCGATACCTGCAGACAAAGCAATAAGCCAGGAAAAATTAAACACTTTACAGCAACTTTAAAACAAGAAATTAGCTAAAACCTACAGATTTTAAACAGAAATTTCACAACTTGACCACAGCAAGAACTTCTTTGCATACAAATGGCCCTTTACAGAAAAAATCCACTAGAACTAAACTAAATTTCCCCTCTCAATGATCAGAAAAAACTTTTTTAGCCTCCTATTGTTGTATTGTTTTCCAGCACTGTCGCTCAGTCATTCATTGCAAACTTCTGTGGCCACAAACACCTGAAGTGTGCAGAAATGGTTAATCAAAACAGGAACTCAAAACTATTAGCTAAAAGACTGCAAAGCTTTGTAATTCTGTGACTCATCATTACAGGTAGCACCTTTCTACACACACATTTTATTCATTTTTTATATAAAATTATTTATTATAGCCAGATGATCAACTCTAAAAGTGCAGCATTATACAGTTGTATTTAATACATAATAGTATGCTGACCGCACCCAAACACACCTGGCCTTGATACTGAGTAATCAGAGGTGAGTTTTATCTAAGCTTTAAAAGTAGGCTAAAACAATTGACTCACAAATATCATCAGCTTGACTGGACTTTCAACTGTTATAATGTCCTTGGTGTATTCGTGTTATTTTTAGATGACTTTGACACAAACTCAAACACAGAAATCCCTGGTACTCTTCTACCACTCCAGAGTATTTTTAAACTCATCATCTCTGTCACCCCCACCTCCTCATTCCCACATTCCATACGCAAACTGACCGAGAAGTCAGTGCTGTGACTGTGTGTTTGTGTGTGTGTGGATTTGACTGTGTGCTGGCGAGCTGTGAGGAAAGTGGTGGATTCAATGTGAGGTTGGGAAACAGAGGAGATTTGTTATGAGCCAGTTTGTGGACTTGCAGATGGCAGGTGAAAGCCTCAGCGCTCTCTGGATCGCAAAGTCCATTAGCAGGAACTAAAGTTGAGATGCTGCAAAGTTTCCTCTCTTTTTCATGTGACTTCCCCTGTGTGAACATGAGTAAGGGTGTCGTGGCAGCTGCTGAGGGTGCGGTGTCCCAGTAGTTGTCTACAACTGTCACTCAAATGTAAATGGGGGTACGTGAAGGCAATGAGAGACCCACTGAGTGTCCACTGACTGTAATGACTGTTACTGAGGATATGCAGTATATTTCATTCTCCCAAGAGCTAAACAAAACAAGTGGATCCACATGGCAAAAACGAAGAAAAGAAGCTTAATGTTTTTTTGGTTTCTTTTTTTGCCCTTTAGTCTGTTTCCATGGAAACCAAAAACTCCATTATACTCACCCTAATGACACATAATGGGCAACTTTTGGTTTTGGAGCATGTTCGTGCATGTAGTGTTTTTAGTCCTTTATCTATGTTTACATAAATGCCTGTGTGTGTATGTGTGTATTTATGTATTTGTGAGTCTTTATTGATGTAAACAAGATTGTCATCTTTGCGTTGTTATTTATTCTTTTTGACCAAACCTAAATCAGACTAACTGCACTTGAGGAGGCAAAAGAGGGCACATCTCTGCAGAACAGAACAAGGAATGCCGGACTGAAACAGGAAAATCATGGCAAAAATCTTGTTCACACACATGAGGCTTTTCCCCAGAATTAAATATTAAGTGGAGTTGTCAGAGATTTGTGCCATGATGCAGAGCTTCAGTTTATCTTTCTGTGAGTAGAAGTGTTTCAACTGACCAGTGAAAATGGGGCAGAGCTTGGCCCAGCAAGTGATCCCTCCTTCAGAGGTGTACTGTCCCAGTGCGACCTCCAGGAAGAACACAGGTAGGCCACCCCCAAACAGGAAGATGAAGTAAGGGATGAGAAACGCACCTGGGGGATGCACGTAGGAAAAATGTTGGATTAAGACGCCTTCTCGTTGAATAACAATTTTTAATTTGACATTTGGATACGTTTCACCGGCTTACCTCCACCATTTTTGTAACAAAGATAAGGGAAGCGCCACACGTTTCCTAATCCAACAAAGCCACCGGCCACGGACAGGACAAAGTCGAGCTTACTGGCCCACTTCTCCCGCTGAGGAGCCTTTCCTTCAGCTTCATCTTCAGGTCGAGTGCCAGGGCTCTTCCCTGGTGAGGGTTTGAGGGTATCCTTGTGAAAATCCTTCAGGCATTGGAGCTTCTCTTTTTGTGCCATGCTGTTGACAGCAAAAAATGAAAATAAAATGAACATGTAAGGTTGAGAGACAGACAGAGGTGAGACGGATAACGCACAGACACAGAGGAGCATTAGTGAGATAATACTGTGTCCTGACTGCGTTTTAGCTTGCTGTGTGAGCACATGATATACAGTACAATGCTGTTAATCTTGCTAATCTGAGCCACTGATGTATAGAGGTCATCCAAACTGAAGAAATGTTTAGGGAGCTTAGTTGTATTGAAACAGAAGTGAGCTGGGGAGTGTAGTCATATAAAGCCAATACATTAATTTGTTGCTCAAAGTAAGAAGGAGCAATCAAATATTCAACATGTTTCCTAAAACAGAATCCAAATAAAACTTGTGCATGTTAAAATCAATGCTCTTTTTTTTCAGCAGCATCTTAGGGCAGGTCTTCTGCTCAGAGGGGAGTAACATTGTCACTGAAGGAAAAAGAAGAAATGGCTTTGGAAATATACACACCTTAAAGATCTAACCTGAACAGGAGCAAAATTTAGTTTTCTTTATGTTATCAGTGATTCAGGCTGGGTTAAAACAAATTCAGTAAGGAATATATATTCTCTACACTTCCAAGGTGGGGGCTGTTCTCAGAAAGCTACAACAGCTTAAGTTCTCTTGAGTGTTTACACTGTAAACTGTCTTACCAAGAAAGACAGGATTTGTTATTACAGACCAGCATATCCTATTTCCACTCAAGATAGGAGAAAAGAAACCTTAATGCGACAGGAATAACTGTGTAAGACATCCAAGACTTAATATACCAGAAGCTCTCAGCGGGCATAAATTAAAGAACAAAGTAGGGACAATGACGAGGTGCAATGTGCAAGGTTACTTGTAAAATGGGAGAAGAGTTTCCTGTTCTTTTATGTTTGTCTCAAATGAAGAAAAAGTTGGCAGAGAAACACCACATACTTCTCTTTAGCTCTTTCAGTCAACACAATTAATTAATAAACAGCAGTTCAGACAAAAGAAAATGTCTAAAAATCCGAATTGACAGGGATTAATCTGAACGGACAAGGAAAACACTTTGAGCACTTCAACAAATGACATTAAGAAATTTTTTAGGTCAATAAAAGAATAATCATCACTGCAGTCATGATAAAGAATTTACTCACTCAGGAATGAGTCTTGACCTACACCTTAACCTCACATTCCCACTGGGAACTTTGTGTCTCCTCACTTAATTAATGCCATGTCCACACTGTGTCCCTTCATTTTGTAGGATTTCTCACTTCCTGTTGTGCCTGACAAGTCAATTCGAACTGCTTTCCATTCTCAAACCTGCTTACGTAACCGGATCAGTCCTTGCACACACTTGTTTCTCATCCTGTTTCTCTCCCTCTCTATCCCTTTCTAACCTTTTACTCTCATCTGCTCAGCGTATGAGCCTTCACCTGCCTAACTTCGCTCTAGGAAGCTGCCAGGTGACGAATTAGCAGAAACTGGCCACGTGATTCCACCCAGATATACTTCAGAAGAGATTCTTTCACTGTATCAAAGGAAAACGTGCTCAACTTGCTTTAAGCAGTGATTAATATAAATCCCTGCTTCCTTCTCCTGACTATATTAAATCTTTAAAGACAATAATAAAGCCTGTTTGCAGTTATTTTCTTTATATATTTAAGCTTTTAATGAACAAAAAGACTCTTACAATAGCATAAAATAGAATAAAATAGTTTTTACTACTTTCTAAATTCATTTAAAGAGACAAATCTGACTGAACACTTGAATGTCAGTTCTTGAAGTAATTCAAAAAACTTACATTTCCTTCATGGCTGCGACTATGTATAGTGTCCTTCTCTCTCAGCTGTCACCATTCCTCTGTACTGAATGCCTTTATGCAGGCACGGGTCACAAGAAGTGGAACTGACAGCAGGGCCCGCCCCTTGGCTAAAGACAATTAAATCCAAAGTGGAGATTGGATGTAGCTCAGCTGTGACAGACAACTCAGGTACCAACGCTGGAGACTGTAAATTTCCACTTCTCACTACACCCTGCCCACAAACATACACACAGCCAAGTGGTGGGGGATGAGTGAGTGTCACACAAGCGCACACGCACTTCTTATTCATGTTGGAGACACAGAGGACATTTCAGAGGAAGAGGAAGAGGAAGGCTGAGCTGCGCCTTTACTGGGGGTGGACCTTGATTTATGATCTCTTACAAAAGGATGAACTGGGATTTTTTAGCATATTATAAATATTCAAACACTGCTAAAATATAAAACTCAGTTTCATAATAAGCAAAAGTACTGAAGAAACTATTTTCATCCAATTGCATGCAAGAACTATTTTTAGGACAGAATTTATATTTTGTTTTGTAGATCATATAATGTGCGTTTCATTATCTATGAAATGTAAACAAGCACAGTATCAGCTTCTAACAAACCCTAATAAGGCAATGTATCTTCTCTGCTTATGCATGGTCTGTTAAGTTCCCAGTGACTGCTCTTAGAGCTCACAATGGCAGCACAGATGCTGCTGGAATGCAGCTGTCAATTAACAACTGAGGGATTACTTTGTAGGATTGGGAAGATTAAATGACAGCTGATGGCAAGCTGTCAGTCAAAAATCAAACACCTTTAAAACCTATTAGCTTTGTGAATTCATAATCCATTTTTTGGTGTGCTAAAAACTGACGTACTATTTAGCTACACCATGACAATTTACTCTGACAGAATCAGAAAACTTGAGCTTTGTTTCACCTTCTATTGTTTAAGCTCAGTTAAAGCTTTATGACCGATGTCATTTAGGCTATTGGGCACATACTTTAAAAAAGTACATAAATCTATGTTATCACAATGCTAGATAATCTTTTTTTTGTTTGTTTGTTTGTTTTGTTAAGCTAATTTAACTGAGTTCAGTGAATCAATAATCAAAATTTTCCATTG
>JBAMHW010000015.1:10834780-10845433 GCA_037177495.1 Rhadinocentrus ornatus | reverse complement strand
GTTAGGCTCTGAGGCAGCTTCTCATGCCAGTCTTGAAAAGCGGTGTTTTACAAAGCTACTGAGTCCGCTTTAGTTTCTGTGCTGGTTTTATCCCACAGAGAACAAAAGATCTGTCAGCAGAACAATGGCCTTCTGATGCCTGAGGGTGAAATGGCAAGGAAACAGGAAAGTCATTTGTTGAAACAGAAAAAAAATCAAGTTTATGCACTCTAACTGTGACTAAAACCAACCTTGAATCTAAAGTAGTGTGGACTTTATCAAACAAATCAAGTTACAACAGAAGACATGCTTACTTGCAAAGAAATACAGTTATAATTATGAAGCAAATGTGCCATCATTTCTTGAATACTTTCTTGGAAAAGAATGAGAAAGGTTTTTTAATATTTTATTTTTTATTTTTTATTTTTGGCTTGGTTTGTTTGGTTCTGAGTTGCAGTGAAGCTGGGGCCATGCTCTGTGAGACAGGCTGCAGGGACAACACAGAGACAAATCTAACTAATATCTAACTATCTATTTTCCTGGGAGTAAACCAGAGTAAACACACAAACTCCACACAGAAAGACCCCATCCAAGTTGATTATTATGTGTTCACATTTGTCATTCATTGCAGAATTGTGAGAAATGTAAGACTGTAGTAGCAGAACCATACTGTCACAAATATTAAAGGTGCAACATGTAACAAAAGCAAAGGTCAATAACATAAAAATGTAACATACCATTAAAAACAGTTTCAATTGATATCTAACTACTTTACCAAAATAGCAGTAATTTTTAAATTATCTTAAAATTAGTCATTTATATCTACTTGCCATGAGTCCACATACATGGCAGCTGCCATATTTGTGCCACCATTTTTTACTACGGTGTCTCTAAATGGACAAATATCCCTTTGTGTGAAGTGAGAACCCTATGAGCTTTAATACAGCAGTACTGCCTAGAGCACAGTTTGTGATAAGTAATGCCTTGAAATTAAGTAAACATATACACAATTTGATGTAGTTACTTGTAGTGCAGTCATCGCTGCACCTGAGGCCACTGGATCAGACAGACGCTCAGATGTGTTTATGTCTGGAGGAGCCACGACGGCCAACAATCATTCACAAGTGTGCTTGGCATTTGACGTCATTTCTATCCCCATCATTACCACTAGATGTCAATAATTCTTACACACTGTACCTTTAAACATCCTTAAAATATATACATAAAATCCATGTTCATGGTCAGAAATTAAACGTGCTCAGTATGATGGTGGCTTTGTGTTAAACTGTTTCTGAGACTGTCACAATGCTCTGATCTGAGGGATGCATTCTTTCAATAATGTAATCAGCAGCATCTGGATACTAAAATTTTCAGGTTTGTAAATGTAATTGAAACACTGCAGATTTAAACAACAGTTTAACATTAACCTGTAAAATCTCAAACAGAAGACAGAGGAACAGACTGACCGTGAAGCCCAGGGATTTAAACTGGCCTAATTTCCACCATCTAGCTATTATGTTTCTTTAACATTCGTATCCATGGTACAGTGTTTTCAGCAACCTGGATCAGTTCAACACGACTGGTGATGAAGTTATGCCTAAAAGAGGGATGGATACTAAATATTATTGCCCAACTGCCAGACGAGGGAAATTAAAGTATAACATGAAAGCGTAGCATTTTTTCTGTCCCTTTTGATAGACCACTTCAGATTGACTGAAGCTGTATGCATGGCCACAGTGTATACAATCTTAGATGTTGCTGCAGTTTAGGTATTATAGTCTTATACTTAATACCAATCCAACAAAATTTTAAAATTGCTTTAAATAATAGTTTCATTTTGTTCTAATAACTTAAACTACAGTGAACTTGTTGCTTTGAGCCTCAGCAGATCAAAACATTTGTTCTCAGAGCATGTTTCATGCATCTGTAGAAATCCACTGTTTACTTTGTTACACTGTTGTGTTGGATGGGTTTAGCCCGTCTGTTGTAGAGGTCTGTCTAAGGGCAGAACAGTCACATGTTAACAGTATAATCCTGTCTCACATGCAGACACTGTTGGTATCTGCACAGATTGCCATGTTCTACACTGGCAACCTTGTGGCTCGCCTAAGGTAAAGCTTAGTAATGTACTGCACACAAAAACAGGGGAAAGACAGTCTCATCATGAGAGATGAAGTCAACATATCTGATCTGCATCGGAGAGTTGAAACCAGGAAAAAAAAAGGGGTCTTCACTGCAGCCCAGAATGCATTGTTTCTGTGACGTGTTGCCAGGTATATTTACTCAGCTTTGTCAGAGAGCCCGCTGTCTTTAACAAAGCTGACTAATACGACCACTGCTCGCTTGCTCGTCTGTGCCCTGGCTGCTAATGCTTCAAGAGAGCATGTAAGACTTAATCCCATATTACTGTGGCTATGTTAAGTGTAAGCATCTGACGGTCACACTTCCAGGCACAGCCTACACGCAGAGCAGGGAGATAAACAGAATTCCTGGTTGATAAGCTTGAGCTGCAGTTAGCGTTGATGAAACTTTATAGGCATCCTTAGGCATGATGTAGCAGTGAAAATGTGTAGGAAAGGACTCTTGAATCCCTCTCATTTCAACATAGTCTTCCAAGGAGATCTTATTAACGGTGACCTGACATTTAGTTCAGAACTTGAGTAATGTTTATGTTTCCATTCCTTACGTAATGGTTGTCTTAGATAACACTAAACTGGCCCAAGTCCTAAACGTGCCTAATGATATGTGATTTCAAATGTTCTGTGGTGCCAAACTGGGATTGAAACAACAGAGAAAAGACAATAATATATCCAGAGTCCACACTGTTTGTGTCATAATCACAGGATTTTTTTTAGTGCCACCACTGAAATAAAAAGACATTCAAATGTAAGATGGTGTAAAAACGTGACAGAGACAAAGCTTTTCAGGTCAGTCTCTGCTAAGTATGGGCTTACCCCCCTACCCCTCTCTCAGGTGGTAATCTCTAATTAATAGCAAATTAGGATATTGACAGGGACAGTGGCACTGAGTTATGTCTTATGTAGCCTAGAAGAATGTGTCATGCAGTGACAAGGTCACATCAATGCATGTTTACAGAACACCGTCACAGTTAACACCATTTAAACACATAGTTAAACGCGATGCTAGTGTTGAATTCATGGGTTGCATCATGAAAATGCTATCTCATATGACATAAAGGAGTGTGTATCCTGTGGTAGAAAATCCTTTGTTTACATGAAACAAACTTTTTTCTCTCATCTAAATGTCATTCCAGTGTCCTATTTTATTATAGAATTAGCAAAATAGTTCCTGTTAGCTTTTACACAACATGGCCAAAAATAAATAAATAAATAAAATTTAAAGCTGATTAATACATTTTGTTGGACCACCTTTAGCTTTGATCACAGGACATGTTCACTGTAGTCAAATTGTAATAAGCTTATTTTATGCCACAATGTTCATTTTCATCTAAGGTTGCATCTATATTTTGCAAGGTGGTCTTTTCTTCTTATTTAATAGTTTTGCCTCTTGCATTTATTATGGAGCCATTTTCAGCCACTGATCATTACTCAGCTGTTTTGCTTTAACTATTACCTCTTCTGTATAAAACTACTTGTTTTTTTCCTGCCTTGACAGATCTTTGCTTATTTGTCTTAAATCCAGTTCTGCATATTGTTTAGCTCACCTTTATTTAACAAAATTTGTTCTAACTTGCTTGAGTAATGCCTGTTTGGCTTTGCTGCAAGGAGGTCTTGTTTAAAGTATTTTGAACATGAACTCGTCACCTGCCTGTCCCCTGCATCTGTATTGGGGTCTTTCATTACTCTCAACCACAACAAATGCACTGTATAAAGTGGCAAATATTGCTTTGTCACCACCAACTACAACACTCAATTACTGTGCAACCATAATTGTTAAATAATGTAACATTCACAGTCTTATAGTAGCTTGGGTCCAGTATATTTTCTCAGAGCACTTTTGAATTGAAAAATTAATACTCTATTGTGTTACTGACTTTTGAAAAATGGTGGCACAAATACATAAAATAGCTTAAAATGGAATTTAGTTTTTAAGAGTGAACAAGTAAGCTTGCCTCATAACTTATTTGCAACACAGTGCTTATTAGCAGCTTTATGTTTGACTACCTGCAGCCCTCTCCATCTGCTCCAGTATGTATTACATTCTACATGTGAGCCACATATAGGAACATATTGCAATGAGCATGTTGGAAAGACAAGAGACCAGATGGCATTAAAGATACAACACTGCATGTTCCAAACACGTCATCTGCATAACACCTGAGGTAACATTTGACCAGGAAGAAAAAGCTCAACTAAGAAGGAGGAAATAACAAAAATTAAAATTATTTGAGAGATTTTGAAGGGAAGCGGCCCCAAAGCTAAACTTAGCTATCTTTTGACTATCTTGTCGTAAGAACAACAGATAATAGCTTTTAATGTTAAAAGAATAAACTGAACATGTGCCATTTTCTTCCTTGTGTTTGTCAGACTTCTGTCCTTGCAGTTTGCTGCAGATGCAACAGTAAAGTCTCTAACTGTTGCATAACCTAAGAGCCACAAGATTTTAACCCTTATTATCCTCCTCAAGTTCTTTCTTCTTTAAATGACTAATGAGCCCACATAACAGAAATATAAGTGATTAGTGGATCAGAGCAACAACAACAAAAAAAACAACTCTCACTGCATGGGCCATTTATTCTGTCAAAGAGTATTATTACTTGGATTACAGTTACAAGTGATTGGCTTGTGCTATATCAAAACAATAAAGGTTATAATAAATTTCACTGGTGTAATGATGCCTGTGATTATGCCATTATTAATGTTCTAAATCTGTAACTAGTCTTCACTTTCGACCACAGTTTCTAAGAAAAGAGGAACAAAGAAAAATGTGATTAATTGCTTGAAAATGTTTTTGCTGCTGTGTCAACATGAGATTTGAGTGTGAGTCACATTAACTGAAAGCATAAGTATTATGTAACCACAATGAAAAACAAGACTAAAGACATCCTAGCAGCTTTAGGAGTCTGTACAAATGCACATTCATGCTTTGAGCTCAAGCTTAGTTAAGCTGTTAGCAATGCTAACATCTGCTAAGTAGAACTTAACATGAACTAACCAAGTATAACAAGATGGTTACTAAAGTATTGGGCAAAATTGTATTTTAGCCGATGATGCGTTAGTGAAAAAAGTTTAAGAACCACCAGCATTGTTACGGTGAAGCTAGTGATGAAAATATTTAATGTTTACTGAAAATTCATTTAATTACAGTCAATAAATTTTCCTCACGCTTTCGACTTTAGGGTAATTTGCCAGTCCAGTGTATTACCTCTGTCTTACAGCCTCGTAAATTGAAGGATAATTCTATCAACCTTCCACTCAGAACGTAAGGCACAGCAACATTTGTAAGATAGAATCACTCCAATTTGTTTGTACTTTGCTGTTTTTAAAGTTCCTGACATTTAACATGAATCAAAAACTAAAAAAATAATAAGAAAAATAAAGAAAAAAATAAAACACTGAAGGCTAAAAAGCTATAATGTGTCATCTTCAATAACAGGAAATTTTCAGTGCAAAAAGAGATGTATACTCTCACATGCAGAAACATGAAAGAGGGAAGAGGTTAGATGATGTATGATCTGTGGTCTGTGTGAAAATTTTTGATCATTAACAGCATGTTGAGACAATTACTTGATGACGTTTTTTGTTGGTATTTATTTGAACATATCTACATAGCGACAAGGGAGTGGAAATGATCAAGTAGTTACTCATGCACGCAATAAATGTTCTGGAAGATTATTTGATACATGCACATTTTGTCTCACTCTGTGATCTTTAGAAAAAAGGCTGGAAAATCTCTCTAAGAAAGATTTGGGTTCTCACATATGCCCAATAGAGCATCTCAGAGCTGAAATGGATGTGTGAAAACTGTTAGTGATGTTTTCAACTAGCTCTAAGTTCACAACTTCTAGACCTCTCCCTTATGCTCTGACTTGAAGCCATTCAGTTCTAAGGGTGTTAAATGTGAACTGCAAACACATTCTCCGGGGAAAGTAAATAAAATGTAAGAAATATATTTATTTCTCTTAAGTAAGCAGTAATAAACTAGACTTTCCCAACCCAAAACTTAGACCACGTCAAGTTGCTTGGCAACACCTAAAAAGCATTTGTAAAGGAATCTCACTGAGGTAATAACTAAATAGATTGTTTACTCGTCTTTTTCAGCATGTAAGCCTTCGGCAGGCTGGGCAGAAAGCCAAGAGTTGTGTTTTCAAAAGGATGGACACAGTGTTCAACTACACAGTAATGTGTCGCAACAGCAGCCCTCCACTGCTGAGATTTTAGCTTAAACCTCAAAGCTCAATTGAGGTGACAAATAGTTTTGTTTTCACATTTTAAAATGAGAGTGATGGAGCTCACATGGATACCATTTAGAAACTACAGACCAAGAACATTGACAAACATGTACACACACAGCTAAATTACTGCTAACATGCTGTGCAACTTTGTGCAACTGTTGTGAACTTGAGATGCATGAACACGGTCAAATAGCTCTATTCACAAAGTGTTCCCATGAGCTCAGGGCCCTGGTCTCGAGAATAATTAGTTTTTAATGCATGAAAAGGTCTGAGAAACAACCCTTCTCTAATAAAGGAAACTCACTGCAACAGCAGGTTGTGTTCGAAGATGAAGTGAGAAATGGCGCCATCTTTAGCTGCTTTCTGAAATTAGTTTCTCTGATGAAACAAAGACACTTTTGCTGCAGTTAATTTAAGAAAATTACTTAACTATTTCGTTTCTCTCAGAGTGAATGTTAATATAGTGACTAGCAGAAAATTTGCCATGACTGTGAAAACAGAAAGGCAAAGACTTTGTGGCTTATTGCTAGTGTGAGTATGGTAATATTCTGTTTATGGTGTTTCAATATTTATCCATCATATTAACAAATTTATTTAAAATCTTTTAATCACTTAAAGTGGCAACAGTAAATTTAGATACATTTATTGACTCTATAAAGAAATAATAATTTATCCCAACAGTACAATTATATATAGGCATATATGTCCGTGACTATAACTTGCGACATGTAGGAAATATTTTGACGACTCATCTTCACTTTCGTAAAAATTATTAAGTAGTGCTCTTTAGGTGCATAATAATGGCTTGTCAGCTGTTCGCTGGGAACATCTGGGCACTAGCTGCCAGAAACACTTCCTTCTTACTCCTTACTCCTATCGCAGGAAGCCCTGTGTTATCTTTAGTTGTGATTTTTTTTATTAATTTTCACTCTTGTCCTCCTTCTGGGCCAGGCTGTGAAAATATGCATTCATGCAAGAAGTGTTTAATTGCTGAGAAAAATGCTCCATACTGAAAAATAGACAATTGTCTTTTATTTTCTTTTAGTACTTAACCATGTAGATACTATGTAAATACTGTAAAATTATCAAAACTGAAAATAAAAATCCATTGTAAGAAATTATGTCTTAAGATTTAATGATCTGTGCCATATTTTCAGCTGAACACTTGAAAGAAAAATGTGAGATTTGATTATTTTGTTAAGTTGTATCTACTGGCAGATCTGTGATGTGCTGTCCTGTAGCTACAGTTAATGGGAATGTCATTAACTCAGGTGTTCAACAAATTGAAATTTTGAGCAGCTGAAAGCACTGGATGAAAAGTTAGACTCAAAAGAAGACCTACTCAACTGTCATTAAGACATTTGGACCCTAATGATGTCATTCGTGGAGCTAGTGGCACTTCTAAAACAAGTATTAGTCAAAGCAATTCAATTTAAAGAAACCACAACGACTTAGAACAAAATTCAACTTTAGTTGAGCACTACTTGTACTTGCAATACAAAGTTTAGTTAGATAAGGGGCAAATGCTCATCCATTTTCATAACGGGAGAAAAGAGAAGGACAACACAGCAAACAACTTCTTGTTCCTGTACACACACAGGGCAAAGACGTTTGCTGGACAAAATATTTAGAATCTAAGGTTTAAACAAAGTGCATGAGTTAGAGGGTGTTCACTGGAGGAACGTCACTCAACAATGAGGTAACCCAGAGTTGCAAAAATCCATTCAAATATAGAATAAGTATGTAGCATGTATGTTGTATCAAGATCAAGAAAGCATCAAGATTTAAGTTTGAAAAACAGAATATTTTCTGAGCAAATAAAGCAAACATCAACATTCTTTTACAAGTGTGGATGTTAGATCATGGCATTGACTTAGTTGGCTTTTTTAAAACATAAAATAAAATTAGATCTAGTTCAATGATTGTATTTAGGGACAACTACATTTTAAAAGAAAAGGAAAATAAGCCAGTCTTAAGTCTAGTAGCTGCAATTAAAGTTTAAAATAAATTCATGCATGTGCAATGCAAATATATTCTGTTGTAAATATGAAAAAAAATTCTCACAATCAATCTTGAAGAACTTAAAACATATACCCTTACACCAAATACTTTTTCTCACATTTGGTATGCCACTATTTTAAGAAGCTTTGAACTGCTCTAATTACACCCAGGTAACATCAGTACTAGCTCCTTTCAAACACTGCAAATAAAACAGATGTTAGAAACATACAAGTACATTTTATTTTATTTTTTTTTTATCTTTTCATCTCTTGTTTTGTCCCACCACAGCTCCCTCAAAAGTCCACCTTAACATCTCCACAGAATCTGCAACTGAAAACCTGCTGATCCCCTCAACAGTCAATGTTAATGCTGGAGAGTAGCTCCTCCAAAGCCTCCAGTTTCTGATTGGCCTCCTCGATCGCGCTGTACGTCTGCACGTTGCTGGCAATGTGATAGCGGATGTCGTCTACTAGAGGGACGGAATCTGTCTCGTGCCGCTCCTCCAGTGATGCAGCGTCCTCTTTGATTATGTCGGCAAACTCGGCCTGCTCCACCAGCTGTGACAGATGGGCATGACAGGTACGCAGGTGTGAATTCATCTTAAGGGGGAACTGAACAGAAGTAACCAGAATATCCATAACATCAGCATAATGTCACAGCCGTTACATAGTGAAAATCTAGTGTTTCTAGCTTTTTGACCCAAATACTAAGATATGCAACTTAACTAAACTTCTAAAACAGCAACTAAAATAAGATCATATGATTGTGGAAGCCGGCATTTATTAAATCTTTTATCACGGCCAAGTCAGATAAAAAGCTAGTTGTGTACATTCAAGATTAACAAAAATTCCAATAATGAAAGTTAAAATTTTATGCAATTATCTGCATTTCCTTTCTCTTTTGTGTTCCTGTTTTTAATTTTATATTATATACATATTATTGTACTATTGTAAAACAGGGATCTTGTGAACTATCTTAAACGAATGGTTTGGTTTCATTCATTAACCAAGGTCTGCAAATATTTAAGTGCTATTTACACAGAAAGACATGCATTTACTTTTAAGGCAATATTGCTTTATGTTTTATCTCTGTTAAATAAACTCAAAGTAGCATAAAGTCCTCACTATCTCCTGTTGATGATGGTCTACATGGCCCCGTTTGCAGAAGCAGAGAGCAGGGCTGTCGGAGACCCTAACCAGCTGCAGTGAACAGATGTCTTCAAGTCCTTTATGAATCATTATCAGTTTAAGTGTGTGCTATATTTAGAATGTTTTCTCCACTTTATCTTGTTGTGAGTCAGGCCTCTCTGATGGTGGGGGTGAAGTTGTTGTAGCTTTCTGTAATTACACTCTGAAGATGACAGGAATTCCTGGTCCACTGTTGCTGGGATTGGTTAGTTTTGTTTGTGACGCTGGTTTATACATTAGTCTAAGGCAGGGGTCAGCAACGTTTGTGACATGGAGTGCCAGTTTAAAATGTTCTTCTCAACGAGTGTGCCATTATCAACTATAACGCAACGTTAAATTATGGCACAAAATATAAAAACATTTCCAACATACCTGTAATTTTATTACATCCATGTAGAGGATATCTAATCATATTTTTAAAGATAATTTTCTGTTATTAACTCAAAAACTGCTTTCATAAATAGAATAGAACTTTTTTGTCTTTGCAACAAGTGTAACGAAATTACAAAGCCCTACAGTAAGTTCAAAACAGAATAAAAAATAAATGGAACAATTAACTAACGCAAAATGCATGCGCTCCTTTTCTTTGCGACCTGGAGTCTGTGATGATAGGCTGTCATTCACGCCTCACTCACAAGTGTAGCCAATCACTGGCCATTAACACAAACACTTTCAGCGGATTCTTCTTTGTTGGTGTTCGAGCTCGCGGATCCACACCTTATGTGCAGTAGCGGGTTAGCGGGTATCAATAATAAGATAAAAGCTAATCACGTTAGCTTTCATTATTTACCGAAAACTTTGCTGTGAGAGAGCAATTGATCAGGTCATCACAATATAACAGACCACACTTTAGTTTGCAGTCAACACTTGAGGAAGACTGCTTTACCAACTGGCAGCAGAAATAAAAGGCTTTGCAGCGAGTCAAAATTAAAGCCGGATGCTGTGCCTTCTATCAGGACACCATCAAGTGACCCTGTGTCTTTATCAATAAGTTTATTTTTCTGTAAGGTGCATAATCCAACCGAGCCTGCCAGTTAACATTTGCTAACATTACAAGTTGTGTTTCTTGCTCAGTTTTACTCAGCAGCAAGACACACAAGCCTTTTCATG
>JBAMHW010000015.1:10786044-10824872 GCA_037177495.1 Rhadinocentrus ornatus | reverse complement strand
GTCACATTTGGTGACTAAAAAGCGAGAAAAAAAAAAAACGGAATCATGTGTACGTTTGTTTTTTTTTTTTTCCCTTTTGTAGTGGGGGGGTTGCTCCAAAAAAAAAAAAAAAAAAAAAAAAAAAGCCTTACCACTAGCCAACAGGTACTGGACCAGCTCCTCATGACCACAAAGACAGGCATAATACCTGATGGGCAAAATGTTTATGTTTCAAGTATTTGCAGTAAGGATGTAGTGTTAGGATTATCTGCAAAACCTTGTACTTACAGAGGGGTGCTGTCCCACTTATCTCTCACATTGAGGTCCACATCTCGTTGCTCAACAAGGTATCTTACAGAAAGAAAGAAGAATGGTGGGTACAGTGAAATGCTCTAATATACAATAGACGAACCAAGCAAAACAAAGTCAATCCTTTACAGTGGAGTGAAACAAATGCAGGACAAACTCTTGGTTTCAACATGTAGAGTAGGCAAAATGTAGCTTTGCACGGGGCATGTTTAATTTATTCGTATCACCTGTAGTGTTATGTTAACTGCAACTTTTATATAATACATTTTAACCTTAAAATAGCGCATTCTGCAGAGCTTTATTGTACCGTTGTTTGGTAATTAACTGGATTTTGCCAACGTACAGAAAATATAAACGTACCATTCGTTTGGGCATCTGACACTGACAGCTTCGTTACATCTGGAAACTGGGGAGCTGACCTACAAATGTTAGCTAAAGTTACAAGCTGGGTCATCAGAGCTAATGTTAGCCACACGGCTTCTGCTCCCCGTTAATATGCAAAACAATTAGCTTTACGTCAAGCAACAGGGCAAATAAAGGCTAATGTTTTGTTATTTAATTGTATTAATTGGAGCTATGCTGCGTAAATTTTTTCAGAACAGGACTTAGTCACAGAAAAATAACGTCAACAGAGTCGCTGGTTACCTGACTCTACAAATGTCGCCCTTTCTGCAACTACTAAACAAATCGTACACATCCATGGTCGCCTCGGTGCTTTCGGTCCTCTGTAATGCATTGATACGGCCTGTCTACCGGACAGGTGAGTGATGGTTTGTTGAAACTTCAAAGGCTGCTCGGTGGACGCAGAGAAAGTTTGCAGTGTCACACACCTTCTGAACAGTTGTTGACAATCTACGGGTGCTCTATGTTTTGGTCGGAATGGTCCAGAAGTCACGTGACTAGAAAGCGTTCACTTCAGCTCATGTAAGAATTACAAGTTAAACCTAGCACGACGGCAAATGTTTGTTTAACAATTCTTCTGTCAAGCTGTGTATCCATGTTAACCTTTGCAAAAACTTAAATATATATAAAATAATAATATACACACATACACGTTTATATATATATATATAAACAGTGTGCCAAGATCGATGCAAGGATTTAAAGCTATGAAATACAAAAAAATCCGAGCTAACGTTGGTAACCTGAATGCAACATAAGTCATGTTATTTTCGATCTTCCTCTATGTATGTTTGAAAGACACTGCAATACTGCAATTGCGTATTTGTAGAAATACGATCACCATTGTTATTGAAATGTGATGTTTGTAGTCTTTCGCAGACCCATTCCATCGACTAATTAAACAAAATCTCGGTAGGCCACATTTATACATCTTACTGGATCAAAAAATTTTGCAGTCACAAACTGATATATTAGTATGTGACTATAGATTGTCTATGTGTATTGCAAAATAACATACAATCAAGAGAATTAATTAAAAAAATGAATAAAAAATAAATAAATAAAAACTTAAGCAGGACTAGCAATACTGGGAATCCTCCAGTAACTTTTCCGTTGTAGTGTGGCAGTCTTATATTTTAAGAAGTAAATCTGTTGAAGCTTTTCTGGTTGCAGCATTAGGGTTTAAACAAAAATCCTACTTTTCCCTGATGAAGATAGTTTCACAGTCAGCGATCCAGGCCAGCAAATGTAGGCCTAGCAGCCCTTAATCAGAAGACTCAAGAGGACTGTTGGAAAACATGATGGTAAATGTTCACTGATGTTCTCTGGAGCCAGACTGTTAAGGTTTTTATGAAGATGCAAAAGTATGACTTAAATCCTGATTATGATTAGAGGCTAGAGTGTAGCATGCTACTAATTAAAACAGTCTTTCTCAAACGAGGGGCCTAGGACTCCCATGGGTGTCCCAAGATTATTTCAGGGGTCACAATATTATTGTAAAAAATTATAAAATGTTCAAATAAATTAGATGTTTTTATGGCTTTTAAAATAATGTGTTAATGCAAAAACAATCTGTGGAAACAAAGTTTTTTTTTGTTTGTTTGTTTGTTTTGTGTTCTTTTTTAACGTGTAAATAACTAAGTTATTACTCAATACCTAGCTTTCAGCAGATCGCAAGGTAGTCATGAACACCAACGTATGTGATCAGCACAATGCTGTCCAGGGTATATCGCGTCTTTCGCCTGATAGCAGCTGGGTTATACTTTAGCACCCACACGACCCTACATTTGAAAAAACAGGTATAGAAAATAAATTGATGAACAATACAAGGTTGAGGTGAGAAGGCTAGGACCCAGGTGCAGGACCACAGACAGGAGACAGGCAGATAAATTAAACAATCCTTTATTAAAAAATACAAAAAGGTTGCCACGGTGTGTGGAATGTGAGGAGCCAAATGCAGGTTGATGAGGTAGAAGACAGGCAGGTGCAGAAACAAGGTCTTAATATCAAGTATTTTAGGATTAAAAAAACAAATAAGAAATCAAAGCTCAGAGATAAACACAAGACTGACTGACTAACAGAGGCAAGACGTGACAACACTAGCAAACCTGGATATGATAAAGAAGGATCTGGCAATGATCAATGAAAATTTGGAGCATAAGTCTGATCTGGCGGTAACCACGGAAGAGGAACTTCAACACAATGCTGTAACCCTATGATCGAGTGGAAGAGCACATTTCACCAGTGTCAGCTGCACCGGCCCTACAGTACCCAGACGCCAGCGAGTATAAAACCAGCTTTATGATTGAACATGGTGTTCATTATGGACAATCCATGACAGAGGTCCAATGACAAAACACCACTCAGGTTAAGATCAGGGGGACATCCTTCCAAGCACAGCCCTCCAAGTCTCAGTGTCATTGCCAATGTGAGCAATTTGCTCAGAAAAAATGAGGGAATCCCCAGCAGGAGCATTCTCAAACATTCCGTCCAAGGACTCCAAAAAGGGTGAGTACCCTGAACTGATGTTTAAGTGTGTAAGTCAGGACCACTCAGGCTTCTTTCCCACCAGAGAAGTGATGTCCACATCCCTAGAGCTAGCCTTTGCAGCCAAGAATCAGACCACCAGGGTCCCTGCCTTTGGCCTCTACTCACCTAACACTGCACCCAACCCCTAAGGCCACTTCCACAGGTGGTGAGCTCATATGAGTGGGGGCACATGTCACCCTTTCATGTACCCATGGACAGAGGCCGAGCCACCAGGTGCTAACCTTAGTGCCCCACCTTCAGGCCAGCCTCCAAAGGTAGCCCCTCTGACCTCCATCCAAGCAAGGGAAACCTGAGTCCAAGACTGTTAGTTTTCAGAGGAGTCCTTTGAGCCGCATTTTAACTGGTCCCTCACCTGGAGACCTGTTTTCCTTGGGCGACCCTATCGTCACTGGATTTGAGTAGTGATGGAAAGAAATAAGATGGCAGATACAAGCAGCTGAAATGAATTTCTTTTGGAGGGTGGCTGAGCTTAGCCGTAGAGATTAGGACCTTGGAGTAGAGTTGCTGCTCCTCCTCATCAAAAGAAGTAAGCTAAGGTGATTCGGGCCTCCTGGCTGCCTCCCGGCTGCCTCCCTTTGGAAAATGTTTTGGGCATGTCCAACTGAGTGGACAGCCTGAGACAGATCCAATCTCTGGTCGAATTACATGTCTTCTATGGATGGAAGATCTAAAATCTTTCCCAGCCTATTTTTGTTGATCATCCTGGTGGGATAGAAATACTTACACACACACAGCATGTTTCACATTTAACACATTTCATTTCATAAAAGGGCAACTCTGTTATGAGGACCCTCCCATGCTGATGCTGATGGTGCCCAAATACCTGTCATGGGTGTCTATTTAAAGTAGGGCTTGGATGAAAGCTGATAAGAATTTCTTTAGTGACTTTCAAAACATGATCTTATCACACCAGATGATGCATTTGATATGGCCTTCTGACTCAGTCTGACTAAGATTTGAAACTCCAGATGTTTGAAGTAAAGTAGACTTTCCCGCTAATACAGTTTTGTAGTGAAATCTCGTTTAATTTTTGTTCTTTTATCAACAAATATTTAGTGTCTTAATGACTTCTGGAATAAAGGTGCTGAAATATCTCACCTTACCTCAATACTCACCTCCAGAAAAGAGTTCTAACGTGCTAAAAGCAGCACACCCAGAACCTTAGATCAAGATTAGATTCCAGTGTGACAATTCGAGGAATGCATCTTCACAGAGAGGGTAGGTGGGAGAACAGCTGGTATGTGGCAGACTGGTTAACCCACATTCACATAACATCACTATCATGCCACACCCAGTTCTGCCTTATAAAGTGGCCAAAACAGATAAGACATGCAAAGCAGAGCTCAACCACCACCTGAACTCTCCATCCTCTACAGCAGTAAGATCTCCAGACAGCAACACCATGAGTCTTAGGAGCAACAGCCAGCGTGGACTTTACATGTCCTCAGGAGACTTCAGCATTAAGTCCTTAGGATCATACTCAATCCCCAGAATCAGCACCCCTAATAACGGGGCTCCTATTACAGCTGTCACCTTCAACACAAGCTTGCTCACTCCAATGAAGACAGACATCGACCCCACTGTTCATGCTGTTCGCACCAAGGAGAAAGAACAGATCAAGAGTCTCAACAACCGTTTTGCCTCATTCATTGACAAGGTATGAATAAAGTTGACTATGTTTAACAGGTAAAAGCTTTCAATTAGTGTCATTTAGATAAAATAGGTAAGCCAAAACAAGCTATGTTATTGGTGTTTGAACTGCAGATTAGGCTCAGAAACATCTGTGATTTCTAAACAATGTTTGACCTTCTTGGTATTTGTGTTTCAGGTGCGAAACCTGGAGCAGCAGAACAAAATGCTGGAAACCAAGTGGAAGCTGCTGCAGGAACAGACTGCCGCTCCCGCTAACACTGAGCCCATGCTGAAAGCCTACATTGCTCACCTGCAAAGGCAGCTGGAGCTTCTCAATGATGACAAAAACAGACTTAATGTGGAGTGCAGTACCATGCACAAACAAGTGGATGACTACAAGACAAAGTGAGACTTTTGCAACTGAAATAGAGTTTAGGTTTAGGCATATGGAAATTATGTGCACACACTGATAAGACTGCACTGCATGGATAAAGTGATGTTTATGGGTGTTCCAGGTATGAGGAAGAGAACAACAGAAGGGATGATGCAGAGAATGAGTTTGTCCTGCTCAAAAAGGTAAACAAAGTTACCCCAATTGCACCAAGAAAAAAAGTAATACCTGTCTCATTTGCAACTTTTTCCACTTGCTAAATTACTTAGTTGTATATTGAGTTATTTGCCATGAAATGATGCTGACTTTTTCGTTGTACTTCCAGGATGTGGACACAGGATATCTGTCCAAGGTGGACCTAAATGACAGGGTGGTTGCTATCAGTGATGAAATTAACTTCCTCAAGGCTCTGTATGATGTGGTACATAAGACCTTTTCATCAATCTTCTCAGAATCTGTTGTTTTCTGTATTTTCTACTCTTACTATTTTGTATGTGTTGTTTTATAAAAGGAGCTGCGTGAGTTACATGAGAACCTGAAGGACACCTCTGTGGTGGTACAGATGGACAACTCCCGTGGGCTGAACGTGGATCAAATTGTGTCTGATGTTAGGGCTCAATATGAGGAAATCGCTTCCTGCAACCGTAAAGATGCTGAAAACTGGTGCAAGACAAAGGTGAGAAATAGATGATCTATTGTTTAAAACAAAATAAAGCAAGTAATGCTGCTGTATTTTGTGTATAATATGGAGTGCTGGACTACAAAACTCTACACCTGAGTAAAGATAAGCAGTGTTATGTTGCATAATGTTGGGCTGGTCCACCTTTGTCCAGCTTGCTTTTGGGCCTAATGAACCTTTTAGTAAAACGGGTTTCTGTTCCAAACTGTGAGTATGAATAGGTCAACAATGAGATAAAGCACAAAATTTAAATGATGGTCCTGATCTTTTCAACCAGAACCAGCTTTACCAAACTGATGATTACTGGTTTCTTTGTCTTTGTTCCCCATCTACACCAGTTTAACCAGATGGCTTCTGAGGCAAACACGTTTGACAGTGAGCTGCATAACACCAAGGGGGAAATAGCTCAGCTCAAACGACTAATCAACCGCTTACAAAATGAGATTGATGCTTTAAGGATGCAGGTGAGTGGAAGATTTATGACTGGACAGGGGACAAAGGCTGATTTTGTTAATTCATTTCTATTAAATAATAAATTCAAAATACTAGACACCAAACACTTCAGGAAAGCTTTAAGCCACAGTAGAGGTTATAAAGCACCTGTTCATATTTTATTTGCTGAGTGCACCAAAAGGGTGCCAAAATTACAAAGATCCAAAACAAAACAAAAAAGTATGATTTATCCTCAGGCAGAAAACAACTACAAAGCTAGTTTTTTTGATCACTGCTTGGGAAAGGGTTTAAATAATTGTATATCAGGCTAGCATCCATAACAATAAGTTCTAATTATCATAAGTCAATCAAATTATATAGTTGCCTTGTTGCTGACAAGCTTAGATTTTCAGAAATTTTTACTTTTGTGCAGCGCGGAAACATTGAGGGTAACATTGCTGAAGTGGAACAGCGTGGGAAACAAGCTGTACTGGATGCTAAGAGCCGAATCAAGGAGCTGGAGCAGGCTCTGCAGAAGGCCAAGCAGGACATGGCTTGGCAGCTCAAAGAGTACCAGGAGCTCATGAATCTCAAGCTGGCCCTCGACATAGAGATCTCAACCTACAGGAAACTGCTGGAGGGCGAGGAGGAAAGGTGAGTTGTAATAGCAGATCTCCAGCTAGATAACTTTTCAAAAGGATTCCTTTAATTATGCTACATGGTAAATATGACTGAACAGAGCCCCTAAAGTGACATTGGTACCATATTTCAGAAGCTTTAATGTAACTATTTCATGTGGTAGCTTTAAACATTCTTACAAATCTAAAGAAAAAAAGATTTAAACAAAGATTAAATGCTCCCACTCAACAGCGAGGTGGAAGCTTTATTTTTCATGACCTTAACCAGCTGACCTTGAGCATCAAAGACAAGGAAATTATTTAAGAGCCATATATATTTAAAAAAAAACATATACGAAAACATGAATACGTACACACTCAGTTTTATGTGCCTTCTAAGCTCTTCACTGTGTTACATTTAATCACAATTTGCTCATTAATGTCACCTTGTCTTAGGGCTCTTCTAAATGAGTGCTTTTTAACTATTACAAAATGAGACAATAATTTTATTCGTAATTAAGCTTCCAGAATTTCTCATTGCTTCATACATAGTATTGTCTATCTATCTCCTATCTATTTTAATGTTGGTGAACTACCTGTGTTAAGTTACAACTAAATTAAATGTTCAACATTGGTATAGCTATCTTAACTTATACTTTTCTGGTCTTTAGTGAAATTGACTTACCTGCAATGGAAAGCTTTAGTTGTAGATTGATCTCTTTCTTTGTCGCCACTTAAGTTTGAGGGTAATTGGAGCAAATTTGGTCAGTTGCATTTTGCTTCAGTAGTTATTACCACCTCCAACACAATGAAATGAAAACGGAAGTTCTTTCACACATATAGCTTCTCACACTCTACGGTAATACTTCCCTAAAAGTCATTGGAGTTCCTCTTCAACAACCATCTAAGTTGCAGTACTTTATTATTACGTCAATGCTTACAATGTGTTTCATGTTTTTTCATTGACAGACTAGGCCAGGACTCTATCGTTAACATCCAGACAGTCCCCACCAAAAGTGAGTATTTGACTAGATAATGACTCCATTAATAGCACTATTGGGGAGATAGTAACACCCTGTCCTGTCTTTTTGTGTTTAATTTACTGTAGCATATTCTTTCTAACAGCTGCCGTGATTAACAGCCATCTGCCAAAAAGGTCAGGCCCTGTTCTCATCAAGAGAGTGGAGACCCATAACAGGTTTTACAGCTAAAGGAGAAAACATGTTACAGTACTCAGACAAGCCTTTACATTTTACCTTTAAAATAATCGCTTTGTAACCTGTTATTGTATTGGCTAACAGCACAAATATGAAGCATGTAAGGCTGTTTGTTTTCCCTCCACTTATTGTAATTTGCTGTGTTGTAAATAAATCTGTACTCAGCGTTTGTCTACTTTTTTCTTTTAATACATATCTAAATACATCAGTTCTATTATCTAACAGCTCTGTAGCTTTCAAAACTCAGCAACTATGAATGAATGCATTAATAAATAAATTAATGGAATTAGAAGTTACAGTGTAGCTGGCAAGATTACACTGGACTGCTCTCAAAGACTGTGAATTCACAGGGAGAAAATTCCTGGTTCAAATCTTAACCAGGGCATTTCTGTTTGCATATTCTCCTTGTGCAGATGTGGGTTCTTTCCAGGTACACCGGGTAGGTTCCTCCTACAGGTCATGTTAAGTTTATTGTTTATTCTTACTCTCCCTTGCAGTGAGTGTGAGCAGTTGTTGCTCTGTGATGGACTGGTGAGTTGTCCATGATGCACTCTGCCTCTGCCTGATAGCAGCTGGGATACATTTTTTGCAGGAGTGAGTAAGGAGTAATTAAGTAAGGAGTAAGTAAAACCAATATTTAAATAGGACCCAATTGTACTCCAGTGTATATATATATGCGTGTGTGTGTCTGTTAATACATGTATGCAGAATTCAGCATGTTTTCCTGATAATACAAAAACAGCATGTCTCCATCCCTGAGGCAAGGTTGACCTCTGCAGGCCACACTTGACCGGGGAAAAGAAATGCATGGCTGTTATCACGTGCGTATTTCCTGAAACAACGGATCACGACATACCTTAAACAGACAAAAACTTCTTCTGCTAGTATCAAAACATACAATCCACCAATATTTACCAGCGGTTCTTTCACAATCTGGATTTTCACATTAAGGATTTTTCTTTGTGTTTTTACTTTTAATTTTCGTTGTTTTTTTTATGCATTCCGTTGAACATTCTCATTTCATATCAGACTTCACTTAGGTTTAGGATACCGATGCGTTAATCAAGTCTTGTTCCAGGTTTGTTCTTGCTTATTTTTTCGTGTCCTTTGGATATCCTGCAGTGACTTTGGTTTGGTTTATCATTTTATTAAATATTATTGCTTTTTATCTTTTACCTACTTTCATGACACATGTCTGAGATCATACCTATCAACTCTGAAAATGTTCAACTTCTCTCATATTACCCCCAAAACAGAAATTAAATTACAAAATGTTTTTGTTATACCTAGCTTTATTTGTGGCACGTTTACATGATGCAATGTAAAGTTGGCACTGTGAGGTAGCGTTATAGCATACAAATTACCACTGCTGGATATTATGTCTTTGACAAATAAGACAATGGGCATTTTTCACCACCAATCATAAGTAATAAGTGGTAAATTTCTGCGACGCTGGCCTGTTAACAAAACTTAGCTAACATGAGATTAGCAAGCTAAGCTAGCTGTTGACTTCTTCTTCTTCTTCTTCTCCTTCTTCTTCTTCTTCAGGTTCAGGCAGGCTAGACCCATCTATAGTGTATTGCTGCCATCTACCGTTCAATGTTATCCAGGTAATTCTTCGTAAACTACATGCACTCAGTCAAAAAGTATGGAATGATAAAGTGACAAAACATATCTTGGTTATTTTTTATTGTTAGCCTCACTGGGGTTATTTCTCCCAGCAGGTTAATTTTTCATTTTTGCTATAGTGATAATTTTCATAATCTAGATTTATAAGATTTAATGAGTAAAGCTGTCAAATGAATGTACTTGGAAAATAGGCCCAACACGCCTTTAAGCAACTTAAAACCTAGTTTCCCAGGTAAATACAATAAATCAGTCTTAGTATGAATCAGCGCTATATACATATGTATTTCTTAATTACACTTGGGGAGGCATGCAGTTGTCTACAAGACACAGATCAAGGTTCAAAATCCAGTACTTCCTGTTTTAAGCTCCCCATATTTGATCACTAATTAACTCTTGTTTTCCTTATTGTGTGTGCAAGCCTGCAATAATACATACATCTATCTCCACTCTGGGCATACTTTGCTCTGGGCAAACAGTTTTGTTTTACTTCCAATAACACTTAATCCGAGGTAACAAACTTTAGTTTAAACTTCAGTGTTTTATAAAAGACTGTGTGTGTTGTTCTGTTATAAAGACTTGAACAGACATTGCTCAGAGTTGGAATGTACAGCTTATTTGCATACAAGCTTTACATGTTGCCTGTCCTGTCCAACTAGAAGTTCATACTTTTAACTGTGTATTATAATTTCTGTTTCTTTCTTCAGTGATAAACACAATGGACAAAGCTACTGTGCTGGCTCATATCCTGAAGTCAAAGGGTGTGCCGACGTTTCTAGGTGGAGAACTGCCTGCCAGTGTGATTAACAGCAATAGGTATATACCTGCACTTACTGCTCAAGCTCAGGACAACAGCTTGGCCTCCATTGATCATTTCATTCGCACTGCTCTGTCTGGTGAAGTCAGACGTTTTGCTCTCATAGGTCCAGAGGGATCAGGTAAAACCACTGCTCTGCAGAAGCATATCCTGGACTGGACAAAAGGAGAATATCTTCAAAACTTTTTGCATGTTTTCCACTTTCAGTTCAGGGAGATAAATTCTCTTAAAGGTGCTGTCTCTCTGGAGACTTTTATCCAACACAATCATCATCTTATCTCTCCTGAGTCCATTCCCCTGACTATAGAGAAATCTGATGAGGTGTTGTTTGTTTTTGATGGCCTGGATGAATACAAGCACAGCCTGGATCCTTCCATTCATGCCCTTATTTCTGACCCAAGCCAGACTACATCAGTAGCCTGTTTAATGGCCAGTTTGCTTCAGGGATTCCTGCTGAAAGGAGCTGCCTTCGTGGTGGCGTCCAGGCCGACAGAAAACCTGAAGTTTTTTAATGGTACTCAGGTGGAAGTTTTGGGGTTTCTGAAACCCCAACGGGAAGCCTACTGCTACAGCTTTTTTACTGACCATGCTGCTGCCAACAAAGCACTACAACACATGGATAAGACCTTAGGCTTTTATGATTTCTGTACTTCTCCAAGATTTTGTTGGACAGTTTGTTCTATTTACAAGGTCCTCATTGATTCTGGTGAAAAACTTCCTACAACTGTTTCTCAACTGTTTGCAAGTATTTTGGTTCACTTGATCCAGATGCTCTCTCTGAGTAACTCTGCCAACAGAGCACTAGTGTTGGCCCTCGGTAGTATGGCCTCTCACTGCTTTCTTAACCAACATTCCAGCTGCACCAAAGAGCACATTGATTCATTTGGTTTACAACAGTTTCTTACCTCAGTTAATGTTTTCCTGCGAGTAAATAGTGAACTTGAGTCGGGCCAGTGTACCTTCTCCTTTCATTCTCAACTAATGCAAGAGTTCATTTTGGCTCTTACGTTCTTTTTGGGCCAGTCCACATTTGAGGGTGTGAAGAAGTTGCTGGAAAAGCACGAAGGCAAAGCAAAGTTCCTAGATTTTTTCTTATCTGGGCTCTCAGAGCCCCTCCAGTACAGATCTTTGGAGGCCCTGCTGGGAAAATTTAATCCTGATCAGATGAAGGATTATGAATACTGGTTTAGAAGCAGCTTGAAGGAGAAACTTAAATGGTGCCATGGAGATGAGCACTACAGATGGCTCCACCTGCTGCATCAAGCTCAGAATGAGAATTTGGTGAGGGAGATCATGACTTCTTCATCAATACCAGGCATCAATCACAGTGACTTGAGCCTCCAGGACTGTGTAGCTGTGAATTATATTGTCACATGCCTTGGGGAAATGGAGAGGTTGAATCTGGAGCATACAAGAAACTTTACAGAGGAGAAGGCAGAAGTCCTTGCTCCAACTCTGAGTTTGTCGCACCAGATAACGTAAGTCAGCTTTAGAGAAATCATGGTAAAATGTGCATTATTCCCTTCACATGCTGAGTATGTGTGAGATTGATTTGTTGTGTTCCCTAGCTTATCACAGATCAGTACAGGAGCTGTCCATCATCTGGCTTCAGCTTTCAGCAGGGGAGTCATCAGGGAGCTGAGTCTCTCCAATTCCCACATCTGTGATGAAGATTTCAATATTTTTTGTCAGGGACTCAAAGAAAGCAAGCTGCACAAATTAATGTATGTATAGCTAATAATAATAATGGTTGTTTGTTTGTTTTTTTATTATTTTTGCCTTTTGGTTAAGATGCATTTCTGACAGAAAAAATGGTTCAATTCTCTGTATTTGTCTTTTAGTCTGGAAATGTGCAAGCTAACAGGGGCCAGCTGTGACAGTGTGGCTTCTGTGCTGACCTCAGAAAACTCACAGCTACACACACTGCAAATCAGGTTTAATGGAATTGGTGATCTTGGCTTCACAAAGTTGTGCAAAGCCATGCACAGTCCTCACTGTAAACTTCAAGATCTCTAGTATGTACTTGAATAATAAAATTTTATATTAAAACAGTATATTTGTTCTACTTGCTGTTGAGTTACTTTCTCAAAGGTTTGTGATTGAACTGGACTTGTTTATTTGCAGCCTGCAAAAGTGCGACTTGACCGCAACATCCATGGAGGCTTTTGCAGCAACTTTGTGTTCTGGTCAATCACAGCTGAGAAAAGTGAACCTGGCAAGTGACAAGATTGGTGACAGTGGACTGAAGGTTTTGTGCAAAGCTATGCAACACCCACTGTGTCAACTTCAGAGCATTAGGTAAGTCTGCTTCAACATAATAAAACTGCACTCCGTGCCTTTAGTTTTAATGCATACAAAACCTGCAGTGATTGTGTGACTAGGATAATCACTGACATCAGTGTATTTTTATCTTTTATCTCAGATTGTTTGATTGTAGCCTGACAGCTGCAAGCTGCTCTCCTTTGAAGGAGGTCTTGATGTCAGACCACTGCTCTCTGTTAGATCTGGATCTGTCATGCAACGAGTTGGGCCAGGAAGGGGGACTGCTGCTCTGCCAAGGCCTGAGTCGACCCGGCTGTCTCATGCAAAGTGTCAAGTAGGCCACTTTCACCAACGGTCTTGAATTTTTGGTGGCAAATTAGCACCCTTCTCAAAAGTAAGAAGAATTTATACAACTGGTATATTATCTGCTCCACCTAACAGTTTGACCAGATGCGAGTTAACTCCAACAGTCTTTAAGGAACTGGGCTCATTGCTGAGAAATGGGACTTGCCAACTCAAGTCCCTGAGTGTGGGTCTTAATGATGGGGGAGATCAAGGGGTTAAACATCTTTGGGATGCTGTTGCACATCCAAGCTGCTTATTGGAGGAATTAGAGTAAGTCGAAAGAGGGGGAAAAAATACTTGTAAAATTTAATCAACACATCAATGTGCACTTGATTTATTTTTCTTTGCCTGGTCTGTATTACAGCGTTGAAATGACCAGCTTGACAGATGCATGTGTTGAAGACATGTGTGCTGCTGTAAGGGCCAGTAAGACTCTGAAGAGGCTGGAGATGAGAAACAACACACTGACTGATGCCTCCGTCCCAGTGATTGTCCAAGTTGTAAAGGAAAGCCACGTCATGGAAGAGCTAGTGTAAGTATTATTTACTTAATGATAAACTGCATTAATGGGTGGATTTAATGTTTTTTAGATATAGGAAAGTATGTTTAACAAGAATCTAACTACTGTTTGTGTTTTCATCTCTTTCAGCCTAAGGTATAATGAATTCAGCGAGGATGTTTTTGACATGCTGGAGGAGTGTAATAAAATCAGATACTGAGGAGTCTCAAACTACTACAGGACTGACTAATTTACTTAAAAATACACATGTAACATTTAAAACAACTTAACATAAACATAACATTGATTTTCTTATTAAAAAGCAATGTTGTAAGGCACAACCTTGGATTCTGACATGTTTTGGGTCCTATGGATGTTACTTGGACATGTACCACCAACCTAAATAGACCAGGCACATGGCAACAGAACTCTGTGTCCTCTAAAAGCATGCTGCAGAAGTGGCTCAGGAGCAGCTCGAACAGCTCAAAACTTACAGCATCTGCAAGATGTGGCACAGCAAGCCTGATCTTTGGATGCCTGACCTTGCAATAACACATCTGCTCCCAGCTTCTTGGAAGCAGAAACTGCAGGACATCCTCAAGATCCCCCATAATGGGTGCAAACTCTTCTGCAATCAGGAGAATCCACACAATATTAAGCTGATGACTTAAATGTTACTGATATCGATAAATACATGTATGTATTGAAAAGAAATAAATTATTGGATTCAACTATCTTTAAAAAGGTTTACCGTTTTGGTGGATAATATAACTATTTAGTAGCTTGATCAATCTTTCCTGAAAGTTACTACTTTCTAATCTCAGGTCAAATAAACCTGTTGCTTTGCCACTTTTTCCACAGGCAAATTCATAATTTACATTATAAAGACTATATTGAACACTCCGTTTGATGCTTTAATCTTTTATCAATAAATTTTTGGGATGTTGAGAATTTGGAATCATAAGCACAAGACATGTCATGTATTTAATATATAATTGCAGTGATTTATTTTAATCAGTGAAAAATACACACATTTCCACAAAGAAAATCTTATTTACATGCATTGGTTGTAGACTTGAAAGCAGTTTCACAATTTTTGTAAAGCCTCCACCCACACACACACACACAAACATTTCTGTCCACTCTTGTAAACAAGCACTTGTAAACTTGTAAATTGAAAAACTCATTCAATAAAGCACAGCTCAATATGTAAGCTACATATGGAGTTGTCCTTCTAAATTCTGTCTCCGTTTAAACATTTCAGTGGATTTGTGTGGGTAAAGAAAAACACCAAAACAAAACATATTTTCAGGAGGTCACTGTAAGAAGGATCCTCAGTGGTCATGCGTTTCTCCATTAAGAACACCAGTGTGACTTCTGTCCTTTAGTTTTGGGGTCTGGCTGAGATTTTTACCACTACCAGAGTAAACCTCCTCCTCTGAACTGCTCTCTATGTCACTGCGGTCGTCTTTGGTCACCTGTAACACAAAAATACACAAACAGTCTACTGACCAACATTAAGAACCGTAATAACGTCCAAGCTAGCTGCTTTATGAGACTGTAACTGTGTTAAACATGCTAAAATATATATAACATCTCAGATTAGCATGCTAATTTCCACTGATTAGTGTTAAAGAGAACAAAGTTGAAAATTATGGTTCTATTATTTTTGCAGGTATTTAGTCAAAAAAGGCATGAAAAATATTAAATTTTTAGCTTAAACACAGTGAGACTGTGACATAGATTTTTTTTTTTCAATTGTCTACACAAAGTATTTGACACTTAAGTAAAGCTGTGGACCAGCTGGCCAAAAGTTAACAAATAGCGGCCAGTAAGGTTAAAACCTGTTCTACACACCACAGAAAACCAGACTAACCTTTCCCTTGAAAATGGCTTTAATAGCAATGCGAGTGATGAGGTAGAACCAGATGATGTGAAGAATCTGCAGGACCAGTAGCAACCCATTTAACAGCCACCATGCCCGATATGGCCCAATAATCTCCCAACTCTCAAACAGAACACTGTAAACAACCCTATGAAAAATGCACACAATTTTTAAAAATGTGTTAAATAAAAAATAGCTATTAATATCAAAGCATGTAAAAAGTCTGAATGTCTGAAATTATGTTTTTAGACTCTCACCAGAAAGGAAAGATGACAAGTCGTGTGAGGAAAAAGCTTATGCTGAACACCACAAACAGGCTGTCACATAGCCTCTGGTATTTTGCATAATTAGCCAGCTTAGCTGCCTTGGGGAACACATAAGACATCAATGATTCACAAAAGTAATATATCAAATCAAAATATCAGTGTTGCAGTGCACAGCATTGACATTTTGTCACAGTAATGTCTGTAATAAATGTGTTCTTCTGTGACAAGCAAAATATGAAATATTATTAAAGAACATTGTTTTTAAATTTATATATTTCAAGCTGTTACTCTGAACCTTCTTTAGACTTGTTCTCCAGCATATTAGGTCATATTTAAAGAAACAAAAAGGTCAAAATATTTATTTACCTCGAGGAAGATGTCAGAGGCATCATGCACACACATGACCAAGGTACCAGCTCTTAGCATGTTGTTGCCATAGGAGAAGGTGATGAGCAAAATAGTAGCCAGGTGGTGGACAAGCATTATGATAAAATCCTGTTATTGGTGAAACAAAGGGAGATGACAGAGAAAGACAAGACAAGGATAATTCTGATGCTCAAGTTATTTGCAATGTAAATTAAAGCATACAAAAACAAACTACAACTAGACTATACTAACACTGCTTTCTACAACAATCAAAAAAGCCTTGTGTAAAGACTAGGATGGCAGGTAATGAGCTGCTATATTGTATTTACCCCAACAAATTAAGCACCTAGGAATGGTTAAAAAAAACTAAAAAGGTTATAGCACATATAAGTCAAGCCAGGATTTAAATCCCATTACAAATGTTGCAAACCATTTTTAACTGGCATGTAGTGCCATCTTGCAGCTAAGGTAATCTCATCTACGAATTCACTCGAAACAGATAAATGAATTTGACATGCTAAAAATTTAAGCGCGCTCATGTCAGAGACACACACTTTTGTTTTCCAACCAGCTTTGCCGAACACATAATAAAGGCTAATTATTATATGCTAATAACAGCTAATAATACTCTGATACTGCTAGTCTCAAACAGGTTAGAGGTGGGACTATTGAATGAGGAGCGTAGATTAGGAGCTGTTGTTGACTCACCTTACGTTTAATGTCTGTGAACTGGGAAAGCATCAGAGACAAATAGAAAGCCAGCTCAGCAATATAGTAAGTGTACTGTCCAGGACTCAGAGACTTTGTGGAAAGAATGAAGCAAACACAAAAATGACAAAAAGGTAATCACACTGACCTGACAGTAATATGGTGTAGGAGCTGGACTGATAAGAATAACATCCAAAAAAATATGTTACTAACCTGAAAAGGGTAGTTATACCAACACTGTCTTGTATCCCACATCCAAGGTGACTTAGATGAATCATACATGTACAGATTAATTATACAGTTCTGCAATATCACTGTTTTTACAAAAGCATGTAATACGGTAGCTCAACTTACCACCCACAAATGGCAAATGGCATAGATAAAAATCACCAGGTAAAAGGTGAATCGCCACCTGAATGAACAGAAATCCAAAAAACCAGGAATTTAAAACACATATGTTCCTGCTAAAACAATGCAAACATTTCATATTTAGCACTATCTAGACTGATGATATTTCTAAGTATGTGCTGGTATATTCTTATTTTGATTTGACAATCGTGCCATAGGAAAAGGGATCACTAAATTGATTACAGTTCTTACTATTGGGATATCAGTACTAACTTTCTTGACAATCCTCCTTGATTCAAGACCATCTTGTCAAGTAATACTTGGCTATGCCAGTGGGTTATTTGGGTGTCATTTGAATAGCTAGATGATTTCTTTCTTGGTTGGAAAAAAAAGGAGCCCTTAGGCAAGACCCTTAACGCCACTGCCTAACCATTGTAAGTTGCTTTGGATAAAAGCGTCAGCTAAATGACTGTAATGTAATGTAAAAAGGCAAGAAGTACCTTTTTCCTGCAAAATTAAGGGGTGGAGGGCAAATATAAATTGTAATTCTGCAGACAATTGTTCAGATATGGGACAGTAGTGGACAAATGAAAGGCTAGTATAGATGTAAAAGGCATAAGGAACATTTTATCATTTGCATCAGCATTACAGTGAGCTTGAAATGCTTTTTCCTGCTTCCTTGACTGAGCTCATTAAACTCAATCTGTAGATCTTATCTTATAAAAAAACACTTGAAGCATTAAATAGAAACTATTTCAAAATTCAAATCCTCAGGTCTTTATTGTAAATGACGATCAGCAATATTCCATATGCAGATGTTGCATTGCAGGGATCTCCAAAGTCAGTCCTTGAGGGCCGTTGTACTGCAGATTTTAGATGTTTTCTGGTGCAGCACATCTGATACAGATAAATGGGTCAATATGCTCAGGCAGAAATTTACAACATGCTGTTAATGAAGGCCTTTGAATCAGGTGCGTTAGAGCAGGGAAACATCTAAAACCTGCAGGATAGTGGCCCTTGAGGACTCAAGCTGGACACCCCTTTATTAATGGACTAATTTAAATCCAGCAATTATGATTGCAGATAAAACTATTGGATTTCCTTTAAAATGTCAGATTAGTGTTAAAAAATATAGAATAAAACATAAAAATAAAAAATATAAAATATTCTTTTAGGCCAAAGTGATTTTGAATAATCTACCAACAGTTGGCTGTATGTTACCTTATTTCAATGCTCCTACATGTGGTGTGAATGCAACCACAGTAAAAGCCCTTGAATGTATTTGGTTAATCTGAGGACTCCCCAGTTCTCAATCCCTTGAGAAATCTTCCTAGAACTGTCTGAACTAAAAGCACCTGCATATATTTCAGTGCTGTTAACTATGCTATGTACACTACATGGCATTGAATTAGAACTTTTTTGTAGACGTACATGCTCTCACAGAACTTTGTCTGCACGCTGGGTTTGTCTTGGTTTCTACGGACACGAAACCATCTTTGTATTTTCCGTTCATCCCAGTCCAGCTGCTTGGAGAGCCCCTCCAGTTGCCTTGTGTCTGGACACTAAGAAAGACAGTATTGAACAATCATCAAATTACTTTCTTTTTCCAAAGTCTCTGCTTGTAAAAAGAAAAACGCCATACAAATTGCCACTTTGGATGCACGACAAGTGGTATTTACAAAACTTATTATTAAGCCTTTGACGGTGTGTACCAATCCAATAATATCATGCTGCAGTGGGCACCAGAGCATGTAATGAAATACAGAACAAACACAGGCTAATGTACCGTTTTGGACTGATACAGCCTCTCCAGAACAGCATTGGGCTGAGCTCGCCGAGTCACTCCCGTCTGAATCTGAAGTATGTGGGCACAGGGCTTGGCCACTAGCCTGTGTACACACAGAGGAGTACAAGAGAGGGTGGAAACACAGACATGGTGTGGTATTAGGATAGTCAATGACAGTCATAGAGAAAGGTTTAATACTACAGTAACTTAAAGGCTTTCACAGTTTGCCTACAAACTTATGTTTGACATAGGTGAAGGAGTTCGTCTTGGAGGATAGAAAAGAGAGCATAATAGAGGCTATGGGAGAGACACGTGGAAGGGTTAGAAGTTCTTAAGAATGTATCACCTAGTCTAAACAGAGCGTGATGACCTGTCATGTGAGTTTGGGAAAAACTTTGTATGGGAGGGACGACTCTACCCAAAATACTAATGAACGTCACAAGATTATCTGGTTTAGCTGACCAGTGTTTACCAGTGTACACTAAAGGTTTCCAGAGCCTGCAACAGCACTGAATGAAAAGCAGCATAAAGTGAACAGAGCTTTGATTTACCCCTTCATTGGTCACTTTGCCCTAAATCAGAACGTTAGGGCTTGCTAAATCTACATCAGTGGAATGCCACATCTGTTTATAATACTCCTACAACAGACTAGTGTGTATCAAAGTATCTGTTTCCAGTGATTACATTCACTAAAACATAAATGACCACAGAGACTCGTGGAAATGTTTAGGATTTTTTTTTTAGTAAAGTGAGATGGATTATATTATGCTATGGAAATTGTAACAATGATTTCAGATCCTTTGTGCTCACAAAGACCAGCTCGTTTATCAAGATTCCTGAATGTAACAACCTCTCAGGAGTGACCTTTTCCCTTTTGATAGTTATGCTTCACTTAGTCTTCATGAATCCCGACAGCCTGTGTACTCCCACAGAGCAGGCAGTCCGATAAAGGATAAACTAATGTTATACCAATAAAGAGAAGAACAAACGGGGCTCTCATTTACCTCTCAAAAAGCAGTCTCAGTAGTAAAACACCCACAGCCAGAGGCAGGGCATATAGCATGTCCTCAAGCCTTGGGTACTCCACTCCAGGCGGTGAATGAACCAGGTCTGACCAGGATACATTTTCTGGAAGCCAAAACCTCTCACTCCAAATCCAAGCCGAGATAGAAGTCATCGGGTAGCAGAAAACAAGCGAGATCAGCAGTGGAAAGTAAGGTAAACCTAAAAAGTCAGTGAAGTCCTGATCCCTCACTTCACATCCGCCCTGTACTGAGTACGCATCACTTCTGCTAAACTCCTGTAAACGGAACTGACTTCTGGTTTAGTTGCAGCTGTCAGACAGGAAACACCCACTAGTGTTTCAACATATTTAACGTAAAGCTTGAGTAGTATTTTTCTGTGAGACTGCCTTTTTGTTATTGTTGTATCGTGATGTTACGTATGTGTCAAAAGCAGCTAACGTTAGCTGATCACATACGCTGAGCTAAGTGACACTTCTAATTAGTGTCTTCCGCAAATTTGATTAGCTTAGCCTCGTTAGCCGTAACATCCAATTAATATTAGCCTCACGGTGTTAAGTGGTAAGTAAATAGTTAAGTAAGTTATTCACTTATACGAAACTAGTTGGTAACTATTTGTTTCAGTTCCTCTGGTGTTTGTTTGTTTGTTTATTTATTTGTTTTTTTTGTGTGTTTTAGGGACCATGTAAAGATTCAAAACTTTGCCCCTTGATGTATTGTACCATAGTTAAGCTATTTTACATCTGCAGTACCCTGGCAGGGCACAACAAAAAGCATACACAAAAACCCCACAACACCTCAAGCTTGAACTCTGTTGAAATGAATTAAAAAGATTTATCTTTTTCTATGTTCTTTTGTGGGTCCCCTCCCCATTCAGTTTTTACCATAAATTCATATCTGAACCGTTCCTGTCCATGCCTTTGAGTTGAATTGTCCTCCCTGAAGAGATATGTCTTTCCTTTCGATTGACTGGATGAGAAAAACACCCCAAATTTCAGTTGCCACTTGTGCAATTAATGTGGAGGTACTGACTGCCATCTTACCTTACATCTTGGTCCTTTACCTTACATGTAAGCCCATATCATCCATGATTTTAAAAACTTTTTTTCCTTTCCTCAAGGCAGTCAACTTTATATGTCATTGGGCCTGCATCACAAATCTTTCAGCATCATCTTCACACCCAGTAAAGATTTGTGATATTAAAAAAGCATTTAACATAAAAGCAAGTCCAAATGTTATTAAGAAAGTGGAGAATGAGATGGTGACACTGTAATAGGGGGCTGAGAATTGCATTCTTGGACAGCTCAAGCTGTTCTTTGTTTACGTGGTGCAGCACTTCAGGGACCTGTAATACCTTTTAGAGGGTAGCAATGCAAAGAAGTGATGGAAAGGGCAAATGTTGACACTGAAAATTCTGCAGGCCTTAATATGTGGCCTGTAAATGTCTTTTGGGGGTGAAAGACTTCAATAGATATATATATAGAGAGAGAATTTTTTTTTGTGCTCTGTTGACCATGCTGTGGAGAGCTTATCTGTCTGTGAGCAGTTTCCAAACCATGCCAGGATGGAGAAGGTTTTTGCTCAGTGACCCGAGGAAATGCAGTCTTTGCTGCGCCTTTGTCACAGCAACTGTAGTGTTTATACTCCATGATAGGTTACTGCTAATGTGAGTTCCTAAAAATGCGAAGGTAGTTACATGCTCCCCATAGTCTCCTATCCAGATTTGCAGGTGCACATCTTTTCTTTTTCTTTTCTTTTTTTTTTTAACTCATCCTGAATTCCTTTGTGTTTTTATATTTAAGGTTAGGTAATTTTCTATTTTCCATTTTGACAGTTTTCTTAAATATTGTCTATTTTCAGGCATATTGCTTTGAGTTTTCTGTCTTGATACTTATGCATTTTCCTTGGTTGATCAATATATTTTTACCCTCTACAATCTTCCCATTTTGTGTGTATTTACTCCAATTCTTTTGACACTGCTGAAAGGTAATAACCAGTATCTTTTGCCACTGTTGGTGTTGAACAACCTTCTGAAAGGATTTTTTAAATCACTTTTATGGTTTTACCTCACAGTCCTCTTGATGGGGCTATGTTTTCTGTCAGTCAGCCGGCTGCAACAGCTTGTTAACTCCTGCAAGCATTTTCTTTCAACTACACATAAATTTGCATATTAAAATGGTACAGATATTTGTTTCACAAATGCAAGTTACAAGGTGAGAGACTGATGTGAACTCTCTTGGGCAAACATGATTTTAGACTGATCAAACATTTAAGTTTTTCCCTTCATAACTAGTAAAGTGATTGTTATTAAAACAATATCTTATAATCATTAATATGAAAAAGCTGTCTCAAATAACGGTCATAACTTTTAAAAAACATAAAAATAAAGAACAGAAATGCATCAAATAGGTTTTGCATTACAAGGAAATTAATCTAACCTCAAAGTTAGTATCCATGTTACAAAATTAAACATGTTCACATAACTATGCAAACCTGGGATATGTTTTACTGTAAACTCAAAGTACACTCAACAGCCACTTTACTTTCTCATTACAGATTCATCAAGGTGTTGAAAACACTTCTCAGAAATTTTGTTGTTGATGGCTTCACACATTTCCTGCAGATTGCATCTATGATAAGAATCTCGTTTTCTTGTTTCACTACATCACAAAGGTACTCTATTAGACTGAGACATGGGGCCTCATTTCTTAAGCTTGCGTAAGAACAAAAGCCAGCGTACGCCAAATATAGTAAATTTTTGGGAATTATGAAAACCAAACTTGACGGGAAAATGTTTCTGCCTTGCAACTCTGACCCTGGCATACAACATTAATGTAAAAAAAACGGCAAACGGCGACACCAACGGTACCGAATCAAGTCAAGGAAATGCTGTAAAAAGTGGCATTTGTGCACAATCCACTATTACCTTTCACACCACTTTATATATTAAAGCTGTCTGCAAAAATGAATAAAGAGGCACACACAAATGGGAGATGATATTAATAAGAACCTCGACCACTAAAACGTGTTTTGTCATTGTGAAACAAAACTATGTTATAAAAATACATCCAGCTAAATAAGGTGGACAGTCTGCTGCCAGCATGTAGCTGTACGAAAAGTTAACTTTGGTCACTCATTTCTGTGGGATTTGAACTTCAATTTCCAACATTGGAGATGGATGCTCTACCGACTGAGATATCTAGCCGCATGTTCTGATGCCTCTGGTGTGTCGTGCCGTCTAACACTGCGATGACAGCATCTGCCACCTGTTGCCACTATTCTGTCTTTCTGACACTAGTATTGCCCACATCGTGTCCACCAATTAAACATGTTTACGTTTTTTAACGTGTTCCATCAGGACATCTTCCCTCTTTTTCCCTCCCGAGCCATCATACAAATGATGTGATGAATATGATTTACAGGCATCTACCTGGCCATTTATAGCCACCATGTGGGCGTGGGAAGGCATTTCTTCACATGTGCCCGCTGAAGATTTGATTCTGATTTATGAACGAAAACTTGCGTAGGACGTTCATGCGCACGCTTTTATAAATCTGAAAGTTGAAGTGCACTGCATTTTCTTTTTGCACCGCACACGCCACCGGTAGTTTACTTGGCTACATGCACTTTGGTAAATGAGGCCCCTGGTGACTGTGGAGGATATTGGAGTACAGCGATCTCATCGTCATGTTATAGAAACCAGTTGGAGATGTTCATGTTTATGTTTATTGAGATCCCCATTAGCATCGGCAGCATGCTGCATCAGCTATTCTTCCTGGGGTCCGTTTACAATAGAAAAAGTATACAATTTACATTTGTAACAGGTTACAAATTAAATATTAAAATAACATTTTGATCATCTTACATTTTCAGCAAATACAATATTATTCCTATACATTATCATAATTTATACATTAATTTACAATATGGTCATACTTATCTTATATACACTTGCACATTATTCAATTTAATCTGATTATTTTCATAGTATATTTTCAGTTGCTTTTTAAAACAATAAGCAGTGAGTTGTTGTATAATATTTTGTGGTAGTGAGTTCCAGTCATGCATGGCTCTCAACATCACTGTACGTCGTTGGCTTAAACTGGTTTTAAATTTAGGTAGAGTGAAACACTGCCCTACTGTATGTCTTGTACTGTATGCATTTCAGCAACATTTGTCATAATACCACATTTCAGAGCATCACACGCTGCTTTGTTTTGCACCAACTGTAATTTTCTGATATTGTTTAATGATGCATTTTCCCAAACCACAGAACAATAATCCAGATAAGACAAAACTAGAGTTTGAATGACCTATGGGATTGTTTGCTTAGTCAGATATTCTGAGCATCTTTTGATAACAGACAAGCTACTACCCATTTTAGAGACCACTTTTTGAATGTGGTTAACCCAGGATAGTTTATTGTCTATTAGAATTCCCAATAGCTTCACCTCCTCCACTTGCTTCACAGATTTATTTTTTTATGTGGAGATCAAGTTGAGATTTATCTCTTAAAGAATAATTTGTACCAATGGCTATGTTTGTAGTTTTAGAAACATTTACCATTAGTTTGTTACTGTCCACCCAGTTGACTATATATTCAAGTTCTTGTTTAAGGCTTGTTTTTATGTCACTGATTGACTTTGCCGCAAAGTATACTGTTGTTTCATCAGCAAACATTGAAATGCTTGCTTTTCTTAACACTGATGGTAAATCATTCGTAAATATTGTATGCAGAAAAGGGCCAAGACTTGCGGCACTCATGTTTTACAGTTTAGCAGTCCGAGTAGCGGCCATTATAATAGACCAGTTGTTGTCTATCACACAAATAACTACTAATTAACTGTAATGCTGATTCCACAAAGCCATAGGACTCCAGTTTTTCCAACAAAATCTTATGATCAATTATATCAAAGGCAGCCGAAAAGTCAAGTAATACAACTCCAATGATATTATTATGTTCCATGTCCCAAAACCAGTCATCCGTCATCTGGGTTAAAGCGGTCGCCGTAAAATATTTTTCTCTGTAAGCATGCTGATAATTTGTTAATAAGTTATCTTTAAAATAGGTAATAATCTGTTCATACATAATTCTTTTCATTATTTTCTCAGAATTGGGAGTAAACTAATCGGTTGACAGTTTGTTTCCGTGAAATACATTTTTTTATTTTTATTTTGATAGAGGTATTACTTTGGATATTTTCCAAGCCGAAAAAAAAATAGTTTTCATTAAAACACTGATTGATGAGGTGGGTTAAACAAGGAGCAATAATTGAGGCTATAGGTTTTATCAGTCGTCCATCCAGTTTATCCACTCCAGGAGGTTTATCCTTGTATGTCAATAGTAATAGTTCCACAAGTGATATATTTATATTTTTTAAAGTAAAATTGCATTTTTTATTACTCATTTAATTTAATAATTTAAAAGATATGTTTTCCTTAGTTAACTTTTAAGGTGTTTCTAAAGGAATCAATTTTATTTAAAAAATAAATGTTTAAATGATTAGCTATCCACTATTTGTCTCTAAGTAGGAGGATATAGAAGTATGGCCTTTCAGGAGAGAATTTAGAATCTTCCATAATTGTTTACTGTCATTACTTGTTTGTGTTTTCTCATTATAATATTTTTTCTTCTTTATTTTGTTTTGTTTAGTTACAGAGTTTCTTAATTTGCAATATGTAAGCCAGTCTGACTGCAGTCCAGATTTAACTGCAGTCAGCTTAGCTTTATTTCTTTTTAGCATTTGTTGTTTTAAATCATCATCTAACCACGGAGTGTTTAAATTACGTACAGTAAACTTCCTTACAGGTGCATGTTTGTTTACTATATCTATTAACAACTTATCAAATATCTGAAAAGCTTCTTCTGGGTCTTTCTCTACAAGAACGTTAGACCAGTTGGCCTTTTTTTGTCTCTTCTATATATTTATCCAGATTAAAAAAATTTTAGATGATTTGAGCTTTGTGACATGGTGCATTATGCTGCTGAAAGCAAAATGGGTTAACTGTGGTCAGGGTCAAGGAGATGGTCAGCAACAATAAGGTTGCCGTGTTTAAATGATGCCCAATAGGTCCAAATAGGCCCAAAGTGCGCCAAAAATATCCTCCATGCCATCACGCCACCAGTAGTCTGAACCACTGAACCATACAAGGCAGGATGGATCAATGTTTTCATGTTGTTTACACCAAATTCTGACAGACCTTACCGTATGAATTTCGCAGCTGAAATAGAAAGAAATATAAAGGGAAATTTTAGCCCGGCTGTGGGAATTGTAGCCTCGTATTCCTGTTCTTTGTCGGCAGGAGTGGCTGGTGTGGTCTTCTACTGCCCATCAGCTTCAAGATTGTACATTTTGTGCCATTATGTGTCCTATTCTGCATACCTTGAAGTGATTATTTGAGTCACTGTTGCCTTTCTGTCTTCTCAAACCAGTCTGCCCATTCTCATCTGACCTGTGACATCAGCATTTTGGTCCAGACAACTGCTGCTCACTTGATATTTTCTCCTTTTCAGACCATTCTCTGAAAACCCCTAGAGATGGTTGAGCATGAAAATACTCCGACCATCTGGCACCAACAACCAAAGGAGATTTAAAGTAATATAAATCAAATTTTTTCCCTTTTCTTTCTCATTCTTAATCAGTTTAAAATTCAGCAAGCTGTCTTGACCATGTCTAGATGCCTAAATGTGTTAAGTTGCTGGCATTGCTGATTAAGTATTTATGTTAAAAAGCAATTAAATTGTTTATTTTGGTTGTTCAGAACAATACAAATTAGCGGACAGAAAGCCTCAAGGCCACACAGACTGTCAATGTTTTTAAAAAGAAACTGAAGAACCTTTTAGTTTAGCTTTGTACTGATTTTTATTAATTTATTTATATTTAGTCTTATTTTATTTTATTTTTATTTACTCCATGTCTATTTTTATTCTTGTTGCTCTTAAATGTTCTTAGTGTTTTTAGGTTTATTTGATCTTGTTATTATTTTTAACTCCAGTGATTTCCTCACAGGGATCCTCCACACCGGTAGCTGTTCGGTCTACAGGATTGTTGCCACTGTGATTACCCTTGTCTGGGTGGCTGGGGGTCCTGCACTACAGCCCTTTGACTGTGATGTGGGCTCTGGCCTGCCCCAGTCTGAGTGGTCCCTGTGGTGGAGCCCTCTGTGGTCATTGGTTGGCTGGGTTTTGTTGTAAACGAATCCCAAAGATATTGTTTCCTCACAGCAGCATCAACCGTCAAGCCAAATATCTTTTAAAATTTTTATACCTACATTTAGTTAAGAGACATTAACAACATCTTTTTAATATGCACAAATTGTTTCTATAATGTAAAGTACGTTGTGTTGGTTTCTGCATGAAAAACACTTTATAGATCAAATTGATTTGATTTAGCTTAGATTATATTTTTTCCCTACAATAGTTATGCCAAAAATTCACCCTCAGAATTATGTCGAGAGCCAATCCCAAAGGTCAATATTTTGTATATTACAAAAGTTGTTAATATATTTATTTTATGTGATATTTATAGAATTTTTAATGGTTTTATTTAAATCTCAATAAATTGATAGATGAACACATGGCTAACAGAGCATCACAACAGACAAGATGGATGCTATGCATACATTACACCCAGTCTTTACAAACTCAGTGCAATCTTGTAGATTTTTACATCAGTACCAACCCTTAGAGCAGCTCAGCACCCTAAACAAAACCTCTCTGTGTAAGTATGCAGCTGCAGCCTCCGAGATGCCCTACACGGAGAAATGACCTAGTGTGGAGGGGCTGAGGACTTCAGCCACAAAATGAGGGAGGTCTTGTGTTTAAGAATGGTCTTTTCTTTTAGCCCCCTTGCAAGATTTGTATCACATTTTAGGTGTTTTTCTGTTTATTTAAACTTTTTTTTATTGTCCTTAGTTTAAGTTCATCAATAGCAAAATGTCTGGTATAAAGTGCATGCCTTCCCATTAGTGCCCCCCTTCACTGCTTGGACTGTTCCATTTCACATCTGAAAAAAATGTGATAGTTGGGGAAGAGTTCTTCATGTCAGGGACTGCTGTAGCCTCAGCACATAGATTACTGTAGCTGCCGGATCACATTAAGGTAATATTTTCTGCCTAGTTCTATTCTTAATCTTATTCTCAGTAGGTTTTCTGCAATCTAGTCCTCAAATGAAATTTCTATGCAGCCCGGTGTGGCTGTCCCTTTTAAGGGTGCTTATGTGTTCATAGATGAGCATGCAGTTTTTTGTTTACCATTAAGTTATCTCACATGTCTTACAGTAAGAGTTATGTCTGTTTTACCTGTTTATATATTTGTTTGATTTTAATCTATATATTTATAATTACATCTAAGTCCTTCTTTTTTTCCAGATAAACAAATGGATCAGAAAGAACTGAGTGATCCTCTCAACAATGTATCATTTATTAAAGGTAACCCAGCTTTGCTATTTTACTATTATAGTATGAATATAAACTATTTAAAATCATGACTTGGGAATGATTTTTTTGTGCCAAACAGAATGTCTTGTTAAATGATGGTGTTTAAGTAAGAAAAAAAAGCATGAGTCACTGCTGAGATCAGTGCTTGGACCTACGAGGACAGTTGTTTTTAGAGCTTACAGTGCTGTGCATGGCCTTGTTTTTAGAGGCTGAGCTCTCTCCTCCCAACAGCTTATTATAGGATGGAGTCTCTCTGCACCGTGGAATTTAATGTTCATTAGCTCTGACATTTTGATGACTAATTAGAGCAGAATGCTATGTATCTGGCTGTGATAGTTCAGTACAAAAAATCTAAAAATCAACAGGGGAATTCATGTCAAAATCTGCAACCACATTGGTGAGTGAATCAATTTTTGCATGCTGAATGAATTTGCAATGCTCAAAGAGCACAAGCCAAGCAGTGTCCTTGGTGTTATTTCACACTGAATCACACAATCAAATACAGAACATTTTGTAGTTGTAATTGAATATCACTCCTGGGAGTGTGATGATCATCAGTTTCAAAGAGGATATTGTCAGCATTTAGTGGGTGGTGCTAACCCCTCTGATTCAGTTTGCTTACACATCCATTTGAAAAGAAACAGACAGCAGGGAAGCATGGACCATGATGTCTTTAGCCTTCAGCACATGAGCTAAAAAAAGACTTTCTCCTACATTTCTTGTTCTGTCACTTGAGGCAGTGTAACGCTCAATATTCCCCACTAGACTGTGCGGTACTTTTACTCACTGACTAATCCCATTACTTCTTTGTCATTCCATCCATCCATTTTCTACCCGGGGTCGGGTCACGGGGCAGCTGCCTGAGCAGGAAAATCCAGACTTCCCTCTCTCCAGCCACATTCACCAGCTCGTCCGGGGGGATCCCAAAGGCATTCCCAGGCCAGCCGAGATGTAAGCGTTCCAGCGTGTCCTCGGTCTTCCTCCTCCCAGTGGGACGTGCCCTGAAGACCTCCTGACCAGATGCCCGAGCCACCTCATCTGGCTCCTCTCGATACGGAGGAGCAGGGGTTCTACTCTGAGTCCTTCCTGGAAGACTGAGCTTCTCACCCTATCTTTAAGCGAGAGCCTGGCAACCCTGCGGATAAAACTCATTTCGGCCGCTTGTATTCGCGATCTCATTCTTTCGTTCACTACCTGCAGCTCGTGACCATAGGTGAGGGTGGGAACGTAGATCAACCGGTAAATCGAGAGCTTTGCCTTTTGACTCACCTCTTTCTTCACCACGACAGACTGATGCAGAATCTACATCACTGCAGACGCCGCCTGTTGCCTGCCTCACTGCAGGTGTCCACCAACGAGTTTGGGGATTGCCGCCACGACAGGCACCAACGACCTTAAGGCCACAGCTCCGGTTGGTCGAATTAACAATAAAGGCACAGACCACAGCCCACTTGGACTCAATATTCCCCACCAAACCCGGGACATGGTTGAAGCTCTGCCAGAGATGAGAGTTGAAACTATTTCTGACAGCGGACTCCACCAGAGTTCCCAGCAGACCCTCCCAACACGATTGGGTCTGCCAGGCCTGACCGGCATCCTCCCCCACCATCTGAGCCAACTCACTACCAGGTGGTGATCAGTTGACAGCTCCGCCCCTCTCATCACCGAGTGTCCAAGACATGCGGCCACAAGTCCGACGATACAACTACAAAGTCGATCATCGAACTGCGGCCTAGAGTGTCCTGGCGCCAAGTGCACATGTGGACACTCTTATGTCTGAACATGGTGTTCGTTATGGACAATCCATGTTGATAATAACAAAACACCACTTGGATTCAGATCAAGGGGGCCGTTCCTCCCAATCACGCCCCTCCAGGTCTCACTGTCATTGCCAATGTGAGCATTGAAGTCCCCCAGTAGAACAAGGGAGTCCCCCGAAGGAGTTATCTCCAAACCAATGTTACCCTTTCGGGCTAAGCCCAACCGAGCCCTATGGGCAAAGGCCTGACCACCAGGCACTTACCTCTGTGCCCCACCTCCAGGCCTGGCTCCAGAGTGGGGCCCCAGTGTCCCACGTCCGGGCAAGGGAAAGCTGGATCCACTGATTTGACTCATCATAGAGGGTCTATTGAGCCGCGCTTTGTCTGGTCCCTCCCCTAGAGACCTGTTAGTCATGGGTGACCATACCAGGGCCATAAAGCCCCCAACAACATAGCTTTCAGGTTCTTCAGGACACGCAAACTCCTCCACCACGTTAAGGTGGCAGCTCAGGGAGGAGTCTAAATAACACAATGACTATTATAACTAATGTCTCTAAAGATAACGTGTTGCACCCTCTCATGAAATATATTTTAACCCCTCTGAGATCTTCAGATAGCATTCCTCTTTCAGACAAAGTGAACACAAACAATGTACAAACAGTACCCACTCACATTCTGGCTTGCACTCATACATATGCATACATGAAGGAGCATGCAAGCACATACTAGGCGGAGCACTGCCCTCTCATTCTTTGTCTGGCAAACAGCAGGGTGATCATATGCTTGAGTGAGAGTGCCACCAGCTCCTAGCCCTTGTTTTAAACTTGTTTATTTTAGAGGTATATATCAGCAGCATCTGATTGCACAACTAACAATGTGCGGGATGTGGAATTATTCAACTATGTGCACTACAGTTAGTGACATCAAAATTTTAAGAACAACTACAGCATTTCTTTGCAATCCCAAATGCTGGGTTGTGTCCATTTATGGTGCTCATGCTTGACCTGTCATGCCTCTTGCATTTGGTCTGTAGCACATGCTTGGTCTAAGATGAGATCATCTCTTTTCCCAGCTATGATAGATTAGGGGATCAAGATATTCACCGAGCATTTGCAAAGCATAGGTATTTGTAGAGTTAGTTTCCATCACCAGGAAACAACAACAAACCCTTAACAACGCTGGCAAGTCTGTTCCCTTTGTGTACTGTTTACAGCTACATACTATTAATGGCCAATGTAGATGTGCCAGTGACTCGTGTGTGGCTGAAGTGATGGACAATTTAGTGTAAAAGCTTGAAAAGAAAATGCAAATAACTGCAGTTGTGTCTATTTCTGGGTTAGTAATTAGTTTATGTAATAGGCCATTTCAATATCATGGGAAATTACCCAGAAGCCCTGGTTAAATATTTGGGACTGTGGCAGATTTAACATGGTGGGACTTTCTGTTATCCTTGTATTTTTTTATGGTTACTGACTCAGTTTCCATCATTAGCCTGATGTGTCATGTCATACCTCACATACCTCACAGTATGTGGTTTGATTAGGGGCTCTGCTCTCATTGCTGCACATTCATGTTTGTAGAGCATATCTTCTGAAAGGGGTTTTAATTTATATTTTCTGTTTTTTATCTTTTTTATTAGATGACCTGACCAGATCAAACATGGGATCATCTGGCGACTCTGAAAAAACTATTCAGCACTTGAATGATGAACTCAGAGAGGCTCAGGAGCTAGCTAGTACGGAGAAACATAAGTGCATGGAACTACAGGGTAAGTCTCTCAGATTCAGATACACAGCGACCACTCCATTTCACCATATATACATACCCACATTTATTCTCTTTCAAATAAATGGTATAATTGCATTTATATTTTGAAGGTGTCCTGGAAGAAGAGAGAAAAGAAAATAAACAGCAAGCTGAGAAATCTGCAAAACGGATAAAACATCTTCAAGGTACATTTTTCAGTTTGGGGAATAAAAAGGTTTCTGTCATTGTAGCCAAAATAGCAGATTTAGTAAATGTCACTACTGCTTAACTGAACACTGACCTTGATGTGGACAGGCCAGCTGCAGCAGCTCCAAGATGAGATGGGTGTTCTCAGAGAGCAATTAGATGGCTCCTCCAGTTCACGCGATGAGCTACAAAGCGCACAAGATGAGGTAAAGTCCCTGAAACGTGCCCTGGAAGCAGCTACTGCTGAGCGGGAACGTGACGTCACTGCTATCCAGTCTAACCTGGCAACTGCCTCAAAGGATCTGGACAAGTGGCGTCAGACCGCCAACAAATATGAGCATGAGATTGACAACCTACAGCGTGACTTACAGCAGCAGAGCAATCAGTGGCAGAAAACAGCAGAAATACAAGGTACTACATAGTACCAATACATTCTGTGTGATCTAAGCTATAATAATAGCCTAAAATATTATTAGCATTGTGCTTTCATTGTCCTAATTATTTAGCTCAGACAGGCATGAAAGGAAGTATTTGTCTTGATGAACAAATCTGACATGTCCCCGAGCTGCGGTGTAGTTTTGTAGTATTTCTTAATTTGAGGGTTATTAGCTGCATAACTTAAGATTTGTGTTTTGGTTCTTGCAAGAAGAGACATCTTCATATTCAGTTGTTTACTAACCAGGTTAAGCTAAAGGAATATGTCAAAAATAGAAATTTTTTGTGTTGCTTTTAAAATCTAGCTACATGCTAATTAAGAGTAGAGCATCTGCTCATCGAAAGCATCATCATATAAAACCTTTTCTTTCACCTTGCAGCTAGTGAGCTGCAGTCCATGCAGGTGGAGTGTAACGGCCTTCAGAAGGAATGTTCTATCCTGCGATCTGAGAAACAGGACATGATGAATAAGCACCAGAAGGAAAAGAGCAGTCTGCAAAGTGAATGTGCCTCTCTTAGGGCGGAGAAGGAGGAACTCCTCAAGAGTCACCAGAAAGAGAAGTTCAACCTGCAGAGTGAGTTTGCAGCGCTGCGCAGTGAGAAAGAGGCAGTGCTGCAGAAGCAGCAGCAGTTGGAGAAAGACCTTGTCAGGTCAGTGCACTGATTTACATCACCCCGGGTGTAGCTTTATCCACACATTTGTGTTTCCTAAGTCCCTTTGGCTTGATTCAGCTCCAGCACACACTTTTCATCCTGTCACCCTTCATCTTTTGCACACTTATTTTTATTTTTTTATTTTCTGTGTTATGCTGCATTTAACCTTTTTCTAAGGAGCACTATAATGCATCAGATTCTTTTGAGCTAAGATTTTTTGTTTTATTCTGCTTGTTTGTAGAGTTCAAGACCAGAATTCTGAGCTGAACAACACCCTTAGAGCTCTTGAGGGATCCCAGCAGGAGTTGGAGAAGAAGCTGGTAGCCTTGCAGCTCCAGCATGAGCAGGATAACACCAAGCTGCAAACCCAACTGGATGAGGCAGACAGCCGCAGCAAGGCCCTGCAGAAAGAGGTACATTCTTAATGATCAGTCTGTGCTAGGATGCCTGTTACTCAAATTTAATCAGTCCTGGGAATACTCACCCATGTAAGATACTGTTATTGTTACTGAGTGTTATTTTAGATGTCCAGTCTGGTTCTTTTCTCTGCTTACACATCCAAATACACCCTGATCTGTAAATGAAATCTGAAGACAGGATATGTTCTGCTCAGATAACCAGGTATTTTAACTGCTGGGGAACTGCAGCTGCATCTGGAGGGCTGCTGACCATGCTATTTTTCCAAGCCAGTGTTGACATGGTCTTAAACTATTAATGACATTTCTATCATGCACTCTTAGCAAAGGGGAGAAACTTTCTTTTGAAAGGAAGTAAATTCATACTTATATATAGAGAGAATGATAAAATCAAATGACTCTGTATAAAGAAAATATAATCTGAAGCAAACGCTACATAAATACAGAAGACTTAATCACTTCTATAAAAAACGTGTCTTTTAAGAATGAAAATTTACACTTTTCCAATTTGTCTATTGTAGATTGACTCATTTTAAACACGATGGATTATGTCTGCCAGATCCTTATTTGTTTTATATTTCAAATAGAATTTAAATCCAAGCACACATTGGCTTTGATTATAATTAGTAAAATACATTCCTCTTCATCAACTTTCATGGTCAAGCTGCATCCAAATATATGAACCATATTGGTACAAACCCAATGATCAAGAATGCTAAATCTATGTGTTTTGAAATCATGGCAGATTTTCAACTCAAGTTTTTTCCCTTCTATGCTTGTAGTTGTGATTTTATGTGATCGTGACGACTAATCGAATAACGTGGGAGTTAAATGTTTTTCCTTTAAAAATTTGTAACATGATGAACAGCAGAACCATTGTTAAGTGTTCCTGCTGAGTATCGGAGCAGATGATAACTGATAAGTTTTCCGTAGAAATGACTATCTTTAAAGATAAAATTCCCAAAATCAAGACCAAGAGATCTATACGCAAATCTGACAAATTTGAACAGAGATTGTATCTGATGCTCTGGGTTACTGACTGCTTTTTAGTTTGACATGCGGTGTCTTGCATTAGTGATTTAGCCACAGAATATCAGGAAATTAGATAATGGTGATCTCAGTTTCTTCCCAAAGCACACAGTAAATGTAAAAACAGCCTCCACTGTGAATATCCCACATGTTTGCTGGCATTGGCACTTCCGTATGGTCCCAGTCAGAATTAGCTGGCTCTATAGGGATCATCTACTTTTGTAACCCTAACACAGGAGTGGCATTGTTGGACGGAAGAAAACAGAGATGAAGTCAGCCTTAACCACATGTCATTCATCCCAATGTGATCCTTCTCTCTCAGTCGCCGAATGAAAAAGGAAACAGAGAGTTCTTACAATGCTCTTTACATCAAGTACTTGAATCTCTCTGCCCTAGTAGCTAAACAGAAAGAAAATCCAGGAGTTAATCTTTGTTTAGGTCAAATTATATGATCTTGGAAAAAGAGTCTAACCAGTTTGGCAAGATTTACAGTAACATGATAGGGACAGGATGACATGGATATGTTTGAGTTCTGTTTTTGTTTTTTTAAACTCTTGTAATTTTCTTCATGCAGTATGAAGAGGCACAGACGGAGCTGTCAGACCTTAAGGAAAAATGCGAGAAGACCGAACAGGAAAAGCAGTTGCTTACAGATCAACTTGAGGCGTTCAAATCCAACATGAAGGAATTGCAAGAGAAAGGATCAAAGGTGAGTGTTGATCTGTCAGACGTTCCACGGAAAGAGGAAGGCATGTTTTCCTACATGATATTTTAAAAGGTATAGAAAAATTTTTTGTCCTCAGGATAAAACTTTGTAGATTCTCAGAAAAAACTAACATCCTCAACTATGTTGATTTAGGGAGCATGAGAGCTTTGCTTCCAGATTTTCAGTAGCACTGTATAAACCTGTTTTTTTGTGACATATCTCCAGCAATAGCATGTGAATCTTTTGTAAGATTAAACATTCATTATTATTACAATTATTAAGTTTTTTACCAGTCCTGCTGTTCACACATACAGATTCAGAAAGTTGGGCCAGACACAGCTACAATTCATTGTGATTTAAAATGGCACTCTTTATGGAAAAGCTGACAGAAATGGTCAAGTTTATTCTAAAGACCCTTGATGCAGTGCTAGCAAAAGCTAGAAAGAGGCCAAGAAATAGAGAATATTTCCATCCTAGGTTAACATCTACTTTTTATCTGCATGTGTGAAGGCACTGTTGCACACAGACACCAGTGTGTTACTTTAAGATTTGTATAAACACCAATTACAGGCTACCTATTAATAAAGTTACGCCCAACCAAATTATGTCCTATTGCAGTTGATTACTATAATATACCTTCCCTTCCATAGACTTCCCTTTTGCTGCCTGTTCAAGCCATAGTCATCGGCCTTATCCTGGCTTTGCTGTTTTGGTGCTTCGGCGCATTGTGGTAGCAAGGTACACATTACTCCTGTCAAATCGGCCTACATCTTTCATTTTCATCAGTATCTGCATGACTTAATCAGGTTTTCCTCATTTCCCAGAATGCCTTCCTCAGGGGAAACTCCAAAAAAATATTTTGTCTCAGAAATCTAACCTCTCTAATCATGCTGTTCCAACATCTGACATCTGTTTGTCCTGTCTGAATGGCTAATGCTTAACTGTTCCTCTCAGTGGGCTTTGATTATGCCTTTTTTTATCTGATAGCACTTCTTGGGTTTTTTTCTCTGTACTTTTATCTTGATCTCCGTTGCAAGCTCCCTCTGTCAAAGCTTCGGCGAACCTTGGATGAGCGTGTTTTTCTGGTAACACTCAAATTTTCTTTCCTCTGTTGCCTTTTATTTCAGAATCCCTGGATGATCTGGGGGCCTGCGATTGCTGTGGCTCTAACAGCTGTGACTGCTGCTATGTTCTTTAGGACCTGATGACAACTTGATCAAACAGACACACACACACAAGTAATCCCATATTTGTCATCAGATGTCCAAACTGGCCCCTTCTATCATATGTGCACTATTAATTTGGAGGGCTCATATTTAACTGTTTAATTCTTAATATGCTCTATTTTAGAGGCAGAGACGTTAATAAACGAATGTTAGGTTGTGTGCAAAATTGTAGGTTTTTAATTCTATTATCTGAAGGAAATCTGGTTGGGCTAAATGTGTTTACCATCTGTCTCATAGGATTATCCATTAATGAATTTAAAAATTATTTTGGCACATGAATAATTTTATTTAAATATCTGTGATAATATTTTAGGTGGGTCTCTTGAAGTTCAAACTTCTTTATTTGTAGCACATCTATGTAACTGTCACTAAATTAAAAAAAATGTCACAATAACATACTCTAATGGAGTACATAATGAAAGCCATAGGTGGTCAGCAAAATGTCAGAGGATGGTTGTGGTGGGAACTGCTGACATTGTGTTGGCAGAACTAGAGTTTAGGACAGAGTTAGGATGAGTATTGTTTGTTTGGATTTGTTTTGTTTTTTTCAACAGAGCATCATTAAACAGAACTGCAGCAACTATTTCTGATTCAGTTCTGATTGACATTACTTTTACTACATTACCTTAAGATATTTGTTTTACTATTGTTCAAGCTGCTAGCAGCTCAGACAAAACTAGTATTGCGGTGCAACCTCCGTAGTAGGATGATTTAAAACAAAAATATGTTTATTAAATTTTGCCAATGTAAAAAACAGGTGTTTCATTTTTAATCTTATAAATTTATCTTTTGTATTAAAAAAAGAAGACATGACACAACAAATGACAGCAACAAACAATATATTTTAAGTATTTTCTTCTATACTTAAAAGTAGTTAGTGAGATCAGCTTTATGGGGTAAACCGGTGTAACATATTTTTTTGTCATATGACCCACAGTAAATCATGAGGAAACAGAGAGCTTTATGCTGTTGTACAGAGAACACGTGGACTGATAATAAATTCCCAGGGGTTTGTTTTCTGCATTAAAATAATTCTGTGTTACAATTTTACAAAAGGGAGAGAAGTTATAATGCATAATTCACCGAAATGTATGATTTACAAGTTATATTTTGAATCACTCTTAGCTGAAATGCTAAATATGCAATCCACTGATTTCGACACAAAGAGGTTAGCTTACTCGTCGTGTTTTCTGTTTTCTCAGATTTTTAAATGTAACCCTGGGTCTGTCCAAATCTACTCCCCTTGAGTCCTAGCCTGGGACCAGACAAATGTGCAGAAGAGAATTTTGAAATTCGTGGCTTAATTTTGCCTCTTTTCTTTTGGAAAGGTGTGTACACGCTGAACAAAATGCCTTTTGGTGGGTAAACCTGAAACTAGTAACCACAATAAAACGTGATGCAGTGCTGAATTGTGTTCCTTGACCTCTGTACATTCTGTACTGCCCCAGTATTAGACAAACTTTATGTGCAAGAGTGGAGGGAAATCTATTCAAACAAAAGAAGGCCCAGACATATTCTTGCAGAGCTAATGGCTGTCAGAACCTTCTGGTTCTCAGGCTATGTAAATCCCCCCAAATTCATAGAAGTGTTAATTGCAGTTATAAGCCTGAAAGGGCATTTGATTATCTGATTTGATCTTAAAAGCAAAAGATCTTTGAGCTCAAAGGCGTAAATAGCTGTGGGGTACTTTGGAGCTGGAGCTCTTCAAAATGATCATTTGATTCAGGAATCCCCTGACCACTTTGGGCGCCCTTTCTGTAATCCTACCACAGCTGAGATAGCCTCTTTGTTGAAGGTTAAACAGTAAAAGTAAGGCAAGGCAGTTTATTTGTGTAGCACGTTTCATGTACAGGACAATTGAAAGTGCTTTACATAAAACAAAAGTGTTACAGATGTTAAGAAATAGTAAAAGTCAGAAAAAAACAGCAAGAATCACAATAAAATTATAATTTACATTAAAATTATTAAAAATAGAAGTTAAAAAAGTTACAGTGTAGAATTCATTCATAGGCACATGAGAAAAGAAATGTTTTTAACCTGGATTTAAAAATGTCTACATTTGGTGAAAGTTT
>JBAMHW010000015.1:10740195-10762763 GCA_037177495.1 Rhadinocentrus ornatus | reverse complement strand
TTTTTTTTTCATTTTTTTTTTTTTTTTGTGTTTTTTTTGGGGTTTTTCTTCTCTTTTTTTTTTTTTTTTTTTTTTTTTTTTTTTTTTTTTTTTTTTTTTTGTTACTTTTCTTATTTGTGATTTCTCATGATATTTACAGGTTTTATTGTATGGTAATGAAACTGGCAGTTGATTTCCAAACACTGTGATGGTAGGCGTTCCATTTGCTTCACAACCCCAGAACAGTTTTGTGTTTGAATTTCCAGACACATACAATCCTGTATTCAACTAACTGCAATTCTGCTGTGGGCTCATACAGAAAGGAGGTAGGCTGTATTGTGACACTGACATCTCGGTGTAATGCTCCTTGGTCATGTTCACAAATTCACAGTTTTAAAGTTCCAAGGGACCCCTTAAATTGTCATGTTCAGATAAAAGACATTCCACATGATTAGGCTTCTGGAAACAGCAGTGCTCCTTTTTGTTTTTTGAGCTAAGTATGAATTGTTATTGTAGTTTTACTCACTGTTCAGGTGCTGCTTGATCTCAGTACTATGGAAACTGTATGTGCGTATATGTGGTTCCATGTATTTTGCAAGATTGACTATCATCTGTATGTAAAACCTCTAAAGTAACCTTTTATTGATGTTAATTGAAAATGTCTTACCACACTGTATCAACCCTGCTTGCAAAATATTCCTCTTAAAGCGGTTGTTTTCTCCAAAAAGTTTTTGTGCCTGGCTTTCTCTTGCAGCCCTTCTAGTTAATTTCCTTAAGAGCAGCATCCCTTTGTTGAAAATCTCAGAACGAGTTAGACCACAAAAAAAGTGAAATCTCGACCTCAGTTTGTACCCAGGTGAATTGATCTTATGTGAAAGATAGTTGTGAATAATCGCATCAAAAATTAAATTTTTTTTAGAAGGTGGAGAAACCCATTTAATCACTTTGGAAAGAAGCTCAGTGTCACAATACCATGTATCACATCTACATTCCACATTACTGTAGTTGACTACACCATCCCACATCATAGCGGTCTGTTTTTACTCTGACAATGCTCAAATGAATTGAAATCTTTTGTTGGGGAGGAAAAAAAACCACAAAAAAAAAACCATGTCAGTTCATTATTTTGCTTGATGAAAATGCAGTTAGTGAATGTGGAACGAAGCCTGTCTGTATATCAGGTATTTACATGCTTTGTTTTTACTGACAAGTCTTATGGCTAAAATTTGCTTCTGTAACAGTCTATTACCCAGTGCACACACGTGGTTGTGAAAATTTAGAATAGCTATAAAAAGCAGTGATGAAATGGAGATAAACAATGGTTGGTGTAATTCTAGCTTTGTGTTTATGTATCTTAAAACCATTCTAGTTTCATTATACATGTAAGAAATAGGAAAGTGTCAAAGACCATTCAGTGAAATAAAGTTTCGTTTAAGATAAATGGCAAACTACGTCTTCATTTCTGTTCACATGAAAACATTTAGAATAATTTTAAATAAAGGGAAAAAAAAGTCACTTCAAATCTATGAATTTAGTTATTGCAAAATTATAGATGTAAAATCTGTTCCGCTTTTGGTTACTCCGCAGACAAAAGCCGTTCAAATTTGGTTATTGTTAATGATATATGCTAAGAACTAGTTTTCATCGCGGAATGTAACGTCCTTTTAACCCGCTGGGTTCTCATAGCTTAATTGAAACATGCGAGAGGCGTGCAGGTGTTCCCGGGTGATAATTAAATCAAAACAACCTCGCGCTCGTGTGGAAAGTGTGTTCACAAACTGCTGCACCGAGAAATCCGACGCCTACGCTAAAATGTAAGTTTATTTAGTTGATTTACACGTTAAATCCAGCTTCAAGTACGTTTTTCTTTTAGTAAAACTTAAGTAGTTTAGATGTGAGCATAATTTACAATGCGAGACGCTAATTTAGCTTTGTAACTTAGCAAAAAAAAAAAAAATTTTATCCCGTATATAATTTTCCTCCCTTCACTCTTAAACTCCAAATATTTTAATTTATTTAAAAACTTTGCCATAACTGGCTAGATTTTTATTTATTTATGGCGCCTTGTGTGAGGCCTTTGCATATAACGGCACATTTGCATTCTGGCTTGTGGCCTCACGTCTCCCTTGATAATGTATGTATGTATGTATGTATGTATGTATGAATGTATGTATCGGATTTCCTAATGTAATCCTTTTTTATTCTATTTGATGCACGGACACCTCTAATAGACTTATATCATGTTCCTCAACTTCATGGCCTCATCTCAGTTACCTGTTGGACCTTATTTAGTACCATTAAAATACATAGCGCAAAAAGACTTTTTTTTTATTATTATTTACATGTTTATATTTAAATTTGTAGACATATTTAGGGGGATAATAAGGGGTAGGTGTTACTAAATTTAGGTTTGATGAACATCATTTAGGGCACCCTTAAATTTTGACATTCAAATGTGGCAATGTGTTCATGAAGAAATGGAGAGATTAACTAAAGATACAAACTGAAATGTGCTTACAATCTTTAAATTTGACTTTTTTTAATGAGCCAGATCAACATAACAAATAATAATTATAATTAAAAAATGCAAGACTTTTTTCTTCTTCTCCTTTTCTTGATCTAGCTGTTAACACAAGATGAACAGCAGTGGACCAACTTATCCTCTCGCCTCTTTGTATGTTGGGGACCTGCACCCTGATGTTACAGAGGCCATTCTTTACCAGAAGTTTTCTCCTGCCGGACCCATTATGTCAATCCGAGTGTGCCGTGACATCATTACCCGCAGATCTTTGGGATACGCCTACATAAACTTCCAGCAACCAGCAGATGGTATTGCACCCCATTTGTATCTACTTACACTTGAGTAGATGCAGATGATTACTTGGGTAGACAAGCTTTACTATATTCCCAAAAATCAGAATAATGTCATTTTATTTAGGTGCTTAATGGGGGTGGGTATGGGACCTTGATTTTGCTTCTTTTCACATAATGGAAAATAGTAATGCACTGTAATAGTAGTTATACATCCCAAACAATGATTCTAAAAAATTGTAGAGATATTTCCCTTCTCTTGTTGAGAGATCCAAGCAATATGTGACACTTCTTTGGATTTAAACTAGAAAATGCATAAAGGGACATCATTTTATTTACATTGCCTGGACAAAATGAAGTCGCCACCTGGATTTAACTAAGCAAATAGGTATGAGCCTCCTATTGGATATTTACTGTATGGGCAGAAATTACTAAAATTGGGTTAAAGACTGCAAGGATAGTGAAGAACCAACATCTTCAAGGAAGAAATTTGGTCAGAAGAAAATCCTGCACTAATAAGTAATCACTTTAACGTTTGGTGAAATCAAATCTAAGAAAAACAACAGTAGAACTGTTAATTATGTTTAATAGTGAAAGTAAGAGCATTTCCACAGGCACACTGAAGGGAATTCAAGGGATTGGGACTGAACAGCTGTGTAGCCATATGAAAACCACTAATCAGTGAGGCTAACTGGAGAAAAAAGGCTTCAGTTTGCTATGGAGCATAAAGATTGGACTCTGGAGTAACAGAAGGTCAGAGTCCAGATTTACCATGTTCCAGAGTGATCTGGGTAAGACGAGAGGCAGATGAACTAATGAAGCCATCCTGAATAGTGCATACTGTACAAGCCTGTGGGGAAAGTGTTATGATCTAAAGATGCTGCAGTTGGTCAGATCTAGGTTCAGTAACATTATGTGCTTAAAATAATGAGGTCAGGTGATTACTTAAATGTACTGAAAAACCAGATTATTCCATCAATGGATTTTTTTCTTACCTAATGGCATGGCCATATTTCAGGATGATAATGCCAATTTCATCATGGTTCAAATTGTGAAAGAGGTTCATGGAGCATAAGACATTTTTACACATGGATTAGCCACCACAGAATCCAGACCTGAACCTCATTGAGACTCTTTGTTATGTGCTAGAGATGGGCTTTGCACATTGGTTAGACTCTCCCATCATCAACACGAGATCTTGGTGATAATTTAAAGCAACACAGGATGGAAATAAATCTTGTGACATTGCAGAAGCTTATCGAAAGAATGCTACAGCGAACGCGTGCTGTAATCAAAGCTAAAGGCGGTCCAACAAAAATATTAGTGCGTGACCTTTTTCTTTAGTGGCAGCTTTTATTTTGGCCAGGCAGTGTTTTATTCAACTAGAAAATCCCTTGAAGACTCATTTTCAATGGAGACCTTGCCAAGAACGCATGCAATATAGTGGTCAACACAGTATATAATGAAACGGATGTAAAACATGATACCATAAAATGTACATGTATCATGTACATGTGTAGCATTAAAATCAAATAAATTTTGGCCAATACAGCATTCCACGTCATGTTTTGGTTATCGCAGTCATAAGTGATGTTGGAATTTAAGGATAAAAGAAAGGCTTCTAATCATTGAAGTTGACTTTATAATTTTTTTAAGGGATTATTATTATTTTTTTTTTTACTTCTTAATTTTAGCGGAGTGCGCCCTGGATACGATGAACTATGATGTCATCAAGGGTCGGCCAATTCGGATAATGTGGTCTCAGCGTGACCCAGGACTCAGGAAATCTGGCGTGGGAAATATCTTTATCAAGAACATGGATGAGTCTATTGACAACAAGGCACTGTATGATACCTTCTCTGCCTTTGGCAATATTTTGTCCTGCAAGGTAAGTGGTCTGAACTGGAATGAATGGAATATATATATAATAAAAATTATTATTATTATTATTTTTTTTTTTAAAGGTTGTTTGTGATGAGAGAGGATCAAAAGGCTATGGCTTCGTTCATTTTGAGACTCAGGAGGCTGCAAACCGTGCCATTGAAACAATGAATGGGATGCTGCTGAATGACAGGAAAGTGTAAGTGGATTTTGCTTTAGCAACCTTAGTCTTCAAAAACTGGCAAAAAAAAAAGCCATCTGAAAAAATAGCTTAGGCATAGTGCAGAGCAGGATATAAAATTGTTACCTATTTCAAACTCTTTGTGAATACTGATGACTGTTAAAGATGCCACAGAATATTATGCAGATGACTTCTTTGTGTTTTCTTGCTCAGTCGAAAGACAGGTAAACAGTTTAAGTCTGGCACTGTGAACCCAAAAGACTGTTTCCTGTGGGAAAAATGCCAGTTCTACCAGCTTAGGTCAGCAAATAGGTAGGATTTGTGTCTATCTTTGTTTTTCTTCCATGAATTATAGTTTTAGGGCAAAGCAGTTGCCCAATACATGCAAAAAACTTGTAAGTAGGGCAAAGCTGTTATGTCTTAATGTTTAATCTTAGGGGTGTACTACAAATTAAGTTTGCATTAAATGGATTTTGACAAAAGAAATAAACCATATATGCACAGATATTAAAACAATTTCTTTGTTAATTTAAGTTTTCCATTTGAGGCTATATGTGCATATTTATGCATCATTTGTCACTTCTGCAAAAAATGCACCTAAAGTTCGACCACTCGTAAAAAGGGCAAGCTGTAAAAATAGATATAGGTGTGAATAATAGAATCATTATGGTAAAAAGCAACATTGTTGCTATAATTAATGTGGGAGAGGAGTGGCTATCAGAAAATTGTTCTTTGCGGGAAGTGGTCAGATAAAACGTGACAACTTTAAGTCTAGTTTCACAAAATGAATCATAACTAATATTTTTAGAAAGTGCGTTTGCCTCAGATATTGTCTCAGACCACATCAAAGTGAAAAATGTTAAAATTTGTTCTCATCTATTTGATCTTGTGATGCCCGGTCTTGTTTGCGACCATGAGATAATACATTTTTCTCATGGTAACACGATGCACGGTCTACAGTTTGTAGCCCATTTCTTTGCCATGGATCAGATGCTGAATGGATGTTTTTTTTTTTGTTTGTTTTTTTAAGTTTGGCTACTAAAATGCCTTTTTGATTTGTTTAAATTCAGTACGGGTATTTAAGTTGTCAGATGATAAACCGATTTTTGTTAGCAATCTCATAATCTGACTCATACTCAGTATAGGTCAACAGCTTTAAATGCAATAATGTCAGACATCAGTATAGCTTCAATACTTGTGCATGATGACATTATAATGTTGGTCTAGTATGACTTTGCTTTCAGTGATATGATGGTGCTTTTTACTAATAATGTAATTCAACTTTGAAACTGTGGTGAACTCTTTGGTGAAGATAACCACCTTCATGATGCACAGCTTGACTTTAAGCTCAATGTACTTAGCTAAACCAATAACCATTCTCACCATGAAGTACACCCCTGTTGTGTTCTTAATAATGTAGTGTTTTATTTCTATCTTTTTTGTTTAAACTGCATGAAGTAGCCAAAGATAACAGACTGTGGATTAAAAAAAGAAAACAAACATTAGTGACTTTCTTGCTTTCATCTTTTAATTTCTTGTTTTGCTTTTTTGGTTCTTTTCCAGGTTTGTTGGCCACTTCAAGTCACGCAAGGAAAGAGAAGTGGAGTTTGGCACCAAAGCGATAAAGTTTACAAACGTTTACATCAAAAACTTTGGGGAAGACTACACTGATGAGAAGCTAACAGAAGTCTTTTCTGCTTTTGGTAATTAAACTTCCTTCTCCTTAATAAGTTGACTGACTGGACCAGTGGCAGAGCGGTTTATAATTAACCTTGTTCATGTTGGTTCTGTTGGTGCTGTCAGGGAGGACCCTCAGTGTGCGGGTGATGAAGGATGAAAAGGGTCATTCACGAGGGTTTGGCTTTGTCAACTTTGCTCACCATGAAGATGCCCAGAAGGTAACTTGTACCAAGTTTCAGTGTTTTCTCATTGCATGTCTATTAACACTGTTTTAAAAGGCAGCAGCATTAGCTTCTTTATTGCATAGGCAAAGAACATTATACCGATATTAATCCAAATTTTTGAAAGATTAAATTTATTTATTTATTTATGGGGTGGGGACACGATACATACTAGTTTGGATGCATGTGATACAGATATTTCCAGTAATAGAAAATGGATTGCAAATTTTTTTTTCTTAACGTAGGTTGTGTTTAAGAGTATATAACCTGCGGCAGTAGGAGCATCCTGATGTTTTCCTTTAAAGGCAACATGCTGATTTTTCTCTTTCTTGTTTCCAAGGCTGTTGATGAAATGAATGGGAAGGAGATCAGTGGGAAGGTACTCTACGCTGGGAGGGCTCAGAAACGTCAGGAGCGTCAGGGAGAGCTGAAGCGCAAATCTGAGCAGATCAAACAAGACCGCATCCAGCGTTATCAGGTGCTGCTCTTTTGTAGCTGTGCAACAAGGAAATTTAAATATGCAGATTTGTGAATTATTTTTAACAGACTGCCCTCTTTTCAGAGTTGTATGGAGGTAATTTTATTAATAAAGGATTGGGGAAAAAATGTAATATTGGTTGATTTTAAGCAACACAGGTTTTGCTTTTTCTAAGAGATTCCTTAACAGGAACACTGAAGGGCTGAAGATTAAAAAGATCCCCACTCCAAGGTTTTGTTCCAGTCCCCCAAAATATCACTATCATAATTGAAATGCATTATTATAATTTTTGTTATAATAAATTGAAAGCGTTCAAATGTGGATTAAAGAAACCCGAGTCCCCAGTGACAGAGCAGACTTGACGGTAGAACAGTTTATATGAAAAATAGGCCGCTAACAGTGTGTGGTGGTTGCTTTAAAACAAGTAATTCTTCAAATGAAAGCTTAGACAAATTTGTGGTTGGTCACAATTATTACTTTAACATTGTAATTATCATCTTGAGCTGTTGCAGTGACAAGAAAAAGGCAACGGCAAGACCTCAGAACCGATGCACCACATTGTCGGTGTGCGGACACTGATTTTTATTTTTATTTTTTTTCATTATCTGTATTTTGTAGGATCATTTAGATGTTAAGAACTTACATTTCTTTTAGTATTGGACACACTTTTTTTCTTTTAACTCAAGCAGTCATCAGCCAAGTGATCTGCAGCCTCTGATGAAGTCCAAACTCTTACTCACTTTGGTACTTGAGTTTTTCTGAAGCCACTTCTGCTTTCTTAGTTTGCATTGTCTGGTGCAAAGATATGAAAAAAAAAAAAAAAACGCATTTAAAATTTTAATTTGTGAAGTTTAATTACATTGTTCCCCCTTGCCATCTGCAGTTTTTGCAGCTGATAGTTAATTTTACTCTTGAGATGCAGAAAACCAATAAATGTTTTTAATTTATTTATTTTTTCTAATTCCAGGGGGTTAATCTGTATGTGAAGAACTTGGATGATAACATTGACGACGAGAGGCTCCGGAAGGAGTTTTCTCCTTATGGCACCATCACGAGTGCAAAGGTAAAATTTGAACAGATTCTGTCAAATAACCTATTAATTAAATTATTATTATTATTATTATTATTATTATTATTATTATTATTATTATTATTAACCATGTTGTGATTAAGTGAAATGGCCACTGAAGAGACTGACCTGGATAATTCAAATTTACTTCCATTTGAACTCCAAGATCTGTTTCATGGCTTTCTCGTCAACTTTATTTCATTAGGTGCAATATGAATGTTTGCTTCTCAGACCTGCAAACATAACACTTAAAATGCTCTGACAATGAGCATGCATTAACACATTTCAGTTATCTGTCTCATCTTGGAATGCAGTGTCCTCTGGGGATAACTGGTGTCCAATGAGAGCTTTCCCCCTCGTCTGTACTTGCTGAATTCCCTCCAGATTTCCTTGACTGGTTTGGAAACAATATGCAAATTCCTTCCAAATATTCTTCAGGAAAAAACGTTTTTTTTTTTGTTTTTTTTTTATTATTTATGTGTTTTGCTAACAAAATAGTGATCCTGTGCTAGAGGTGTGCAATATCATATTGTACTGTATGTAATATCCTTTCACGTGATCATACCTTTCTATCGCAATGACTTAATTTAACTGCGTGGCAGAACAGGCAAACTCAGCTGTGCGATTGAACAAGAAAACTAGGAACGGGCAATGTTTTTCCTGTAGCATTTATACCATCAGTTTAAGGTCATCGATACTTTTTGCCCCTTAAGGGAAAATCATAGTTGTACAGTGTGCATAAATGTCTTTATTGCAAGGGCAGTATGACATATAAATAAAACTCAAAAGCTATTAAAACAATGCATTTTACTGATGAGTAAATTAAATAAAAACAAGATGTTTTTAAATTTAAGTACAGATTATAAGTGTTTTCACATTTTATTAAATGGAAAATAAAAATAGTAATATGATAAATATAATGAAAGATAATGCTCAATAACCTGCAGAAACCAGTAAAATATCATCATAAAACCTCAATGCTAACAGTAGTAGCATCATCATGACATCTAAGCTACCAGTCATGTGATGCAGAATGAATACATTGTGGCTAGGCTATTGCCTAACACTTTCAGAAGTAAAAAAAAAAAATGGCTGTTTTGTATCAGCAGAGTGGTATCTTGATAAATTTTAAAAAAACGTTAATGGTTAATATCAAATTATTGACTCCAGAATATTAATTTGTCCATCCCTAAAAAAAAAACGTTGCAGAGCAAAGCAGTGATAAATACAGCTGTGCAACATATAGAATTGTTGATTTTTGGCTTAAATAATCCCCAAAACAGTGATGTGTAAAAAAACCAACAAAATTTCACTGCACTATACTCCTATACTAAACCATTGCTGCTCAATAATGCCAACTTTGTGACTCTGTTGCAACATTTAGCAAATATTCAGACCCTTTAGACCCAAAAAACTAGTGACAAATCTTTTTTCTGGTCTTTTTAGATACTGATGGAGTCTTACGTGAAAGCATTTACTCTTATTCTTCTCAATGAGCATGAAATTAGATATAACTAAAAATAGTTTATTTCTTGCCTCTAAATTGCCTCCATCCCGTCTGTATTATTTGTATTTGTGTTACAAGTCTGAAATGCAAAAAAATGGACATGTATTAACTCGGAATGTCATAATTGACAACTGATAGGCTAATGACGCTTTATTGCAAATTCATTTTAATGCTATTGTGTTTTTTTTTTTACATGATTTAACGCATACACCGTTTACGTAGTTTCAGGAACTGTTGCAGAAATACTGTTGTGGTTCTGAAGCAGAAATTGACACAGAACAGGTCTTTTGCCAGACGGTTGTTGGACAAGACTAATGTAACTTTTATGTCAATTTGAACTGGATTACCAACTTAGTACGCTGCGTTTTAAATGCCTTATGTGAGCAAACTGCTGATTCAGAGAGCCGCCCTCTTGACAATTCTACAAGCAGAAACGGTGCTTGAGCACTGCAGGCAATTAACTCCTGTTTATTGTTTGTTTGTTTCAAAATGAAAGTGAGGCTGTTAGCAGTGCTATGAGTGTGTGTGTGTGTCTGTAAGGTCATTCAACTTTATGTGAGTAAAAATAACTAAAGTGCCATTTATCTATAACTTCAGGTACATAACTACTTATAGTAGTATTAAAAACATGATAAATACCATGTTACGGTACCTTTTGAAATAGATTTTTTTTTAAAGTGATTATCTCAGAACACCTGCAATTAATCACCATTATGTTTCAAACACTGACAGCCCTCGTATTTACAAATTAAATGAAGTTGATGAGACGAAACATAATTTGTCTTTTTTCTGATTTTGGTTGTTTCAATGCCAACTACATTACAGTTCTTTGTTTTACCATAGGTGATGACTGATGCTGGCCAAAGCAAAGGCTTTGGATTTGTCTGCTTCTCTTCACCTGAGGAAGCAACAAAAGCTGTAACTGAGATGAATGGGAGAATCGTTGCGACTAAGCCGCTGTATGTCGCTCTGGCTCAGCGGAGGGAGGAGCGGAAAGCGATTCTTACCAACAAGTACATGCAGAGGCTTGCTACTATGAGAAGCATGACCAGTCCGATCATTGACTCATACCAGTCTGGATACTACATGACTGTACCGCAGGTATGAATGTTGGAACAATGGAGAGGAAAATTTACTTTTAGGACATTTTGAATGTAAAATTGGTGGTTGAGTGTGTTGCCATTCCCAATTAGTACATCTCTATTTTGCATGCATGCTAATTTGTGATTACAGTACTCTGGGTACTCTGGGTACTCTGGGCTTTCTGTGTGGCGTTTGCATGTTCTCCCCGTGTATGCATGGGTTCTCTCTGGGTACTCAAGCTTTCTCCCACTGTTCGAGACATGTACGTTAATGTCAATTCTCCCCAGAAGTGAGTGTGAGTGGTTGTTTGTCTGTTGGTCCTGCGATGGACTTGTGACCTGGTCCAGTGTGTATCCTGCCTCTCGCCTAATAATTGCTGGGATAGGCTCCAGCTTCCCCCCGACCCCGAGTTGGACTAAGTGGTACAGAAAATGAAAGAATGAGTACCTAATCTGTATTTCTACCTTGATGTAGCAAACAAATAAAACATAATTTAATTGAGTGTTCAAAGTAAATTTGCATGTACTTGAAACATATAGTTAACTTTTGTCAGCAGCCAATTTCTAAAATTTGCTTTCTAACTGCACTACCGCTCAAAATGATCAAGTACTTGATGTGCATGCCTTGCAGTTTAAACAAATACTTCTCTTACAGCCTCCTACTCGCTCCTACTTCAACCACAACACTGTCGGCAACATGAGAGCAGTGCCTCGTTGGGCGGGACAGCCGCCGAGACTGCAGGGTGAATTTCATTGACCCAAACTGGGATCTAAGTGAATCTGGTGTGTTTACAGTATAATGTATAGCTGATGTCATGTTTTTAGGCCCATACTCAACCCCAGTTGTTAGTGGTTCTCTTTCTCGCCGTGGATCGACCACTATTACAACGGTCAGACAGGCTTCCACCCAGGCTCCACGCATCGTACCCGCCACACAAAAGACAAGTACCTCAAATATATCAGCAGCACAAACACCATTCTGCTAAAAGGGCTACCTTTTGTGCATGCCGGTATTTAACATGTGACATTTGTCATCAGATAACGTCGGAACACAGACTCTAGGAGGACGCACTGAAATGCCTGCTGTGCTCAAAGGCTGTCAGTACAAGTATTCATCTGTGAGAAACCCTCTGCATGTTGGTACTGTACCTGCACATATGGCGAGACCACAGGTACTGTTGTCTGGGCTGTACTATATGTAATGTCATATTGTGGGGATCTGTAATAAGTTAGGTAAAAATACATTGGATAACAATTTCCATGGTGCTAGTGTCTTTGCTCGATGTACTCAGGTTGTTCCTGTAACTGTGATGGAGCCACCAGTGCACATTCCAGGCCCAGAGCCCCTCACAGCCTCAATTCTGGCTGCAGCTCCACTCATGGATCAGAAACAGCTTCTTGGTGTGGCTTCTGGGTTTTCTTTTCATGCAGATTAAGGCAGCGTCTTTGTATTTGTTTTCACTCCGTTTTTTCTGTGATGCACAGGGGAGCGACTATACCCGCTGATTTATGCTCTCCATCCAAACCTGGCTGGAAAAATCACTGGGATGCTGTTGGAGATTGACAACTCGGAGCTGCTGCATATGCTCGAGTCACCAGAATCTCTGAACTCTAAGGCATAATTTATGTTCAGCCTATCATTATTATTTGTGTTGATGATTTGTGAGGTGGCACATAGTGTTATATCATATACTGTAAAGGAGCTCTGCAGCCTTTATTATGGTCTGTACTGGCTTTTCTTTGTGATGTTTCAAACACAGTGTCTTTCTCTCCTCTGGTCAGGTGGACGAGGCCATTGCTGTGCTGCAGGCTCACAAGGCGAAGGAGTTTTCTCCGAAGAAGTGAAGCGCTTTCAGGTCAGCACCAACTTCACAAACTGTTGCAGCACAGTTGCTTACACATAATGCAATGTATCTAAATATTTCATATTTGAAGGAAGCAGTTTTAATCAAAGGGTATTTATTTATTTAGTATTCTGTGCTTCTTATAGGTAAAACAACTGAACCTTTGTTAAATGATTGTGTAGTTGTAAAACGTGAAGATTTTTTCATTTAAATTTAAGAAGCTATTAAATTTTATGTAACAAGAAAAAAAGTTAATGATTTCATTTGCAAGAGCATCGGCAACAACAGCATAGTTGCACACTTCAAATTTAAAATAAAAAATTCCTTAAATAATAGCACAAAAATGACCAAACTAATAAAAATCATTTTAAAAAGATCTCCATCTTAAAGTAAAAATACGTCAGTTAACGCTTACACACACACCAGCGCTTACACACACACACCAATAAAGGGGATAGTATTGGAAAAATGAATGCTAATGCTGGAGATTTCTTTTATACAGTATATTTGAAGTTAAAAGATGGATAAACCTTTCTTTTCTGGAACCTCTCATCGGTGGCTACAATATAACGTCACGTCTTGAAGTAACACAACATGCAAAACATCCCTGAAGCAGACTTGGAACACAGAACCAAATAATGAACGTATATTTCTGTAGGCATCCTTTCCATAATGTTTGTAGGCACTTTAGATAGTCTGATTCTTTTGGTTGTACTTTGTCACGTTGTCCAATTTATTCAAATTTCCGCCGTTTAGCAGTTGCTGCTCACGTCAGTATGGATCTAGCTGCAAACATATTTTCCGCTTATTGAAAATTGGTCCCAAGCTTAAAGGAGAATCTTTACCAGGTTTAAAAATCCCACAGGTTTTCTTCATGATTAATAGTTTTAAGTTTGTGTTGAAAGTTGATGTTTAATTCCAAACATTTCCCCCTTTTTTTTTTTTTCCCTCCCAACTGAATTAGGTTGGTGTTCAATTTGATTTCAAGATCTGGTGCTAACATGCAATCTGGCTGATTGAATTACAGTTGGTCAGAACTAAATGCAGGTGTAAACACACTCATGAAGGACTGAGCACACATTCAGAACTGATGACTCGGACAACATTGCTTGAACCCAAATTCTTAACCTTCTGAAAGCAAATCTGTGCTGGATCACAGTGAGGGACCATCTACTCTCCTGACATGAGTCCATGCCAACAGCAGTTTTATTTTTTCCCAGTTTTGAAAGTCTCATTTTTGTGTAATTTTTTTTGTTCCCACTGAAGACTTAACCATATCCATTTTGTTTCCAGGTGTCGTCAAGGTCCTGAAAGAGGGGGGGAATATGCACAATTGTTTTTGAGAAAAAAAGTTACAAAAGGAAAGGAAATAGAAAAAAGTTGAATGGATTACAATGACAATGAAAAGTATTTTGAAATTAAAGCAGTTTTGTTGTTGGAATATGTTTTGTTAGAAGATAAAAGTTTCCTGTATATGCATTAAATCTGTCTTGTGTCATTTGTTAAACACAAACATACATGCTACAGCATTATTCACTAAAGTTGTAAACCTTTTCACACTAGCACCATGTTTAAAGCAGATGAAAAAAAACTTAAGTCAAACAGGTGCTTTAGTTGCTTTATAATGGCAAGTAGGGCATGCAGACTATTTGTGAACCAACCCTTAGACTTCATTTCAGTACCTGGCCTCATAAAACCCCCAAAATTTTAATTTACACCCTTTACTGCTCCATATTGGTGAGCTTTTGTCAGATTAATTAACTTCTGAAATCATCTTTTAACATACACGGATAAATGTGTCTAACACATTAACCCCATTTTCACTGGGAGTACTTTTATAGAGCAAACTTTCGCTTTCTTTTTTCATTTAATTCACACAACATAAGGTTGGGGCATCACAGCAAGAGGGTCACAGGTTTGAACTGTGGCCTTTCTGTGTCAAGTTTGCATGTTCTCCCTGTGTGTGCATGGATTCTCTCCAGGTATTTTGGCTTCCTCCCACCATCAAAAGACATGCATGTTATATTGATCTGTTACACTAAACTGTCTCTTGGAGTGAGTGTGAGTGGTTGTTGGCCCTATAAGAGTGGTGACCTGTCCAGGGTGTACCTTGCCTCTCTTGCCAATTGCTGGGATAGGCTCCAGCTTCCCTGCAACCCTGTATTGCAATAAGCAGTCTACAAAATAAAATATTAAGTTGACATAAAAATCAGTGTCTTTTGAATATTACACCTTATGCCTACCAGTGCAGGACAAGTTTGAAAATAAATCCCTTACCAATATATATTTTTCATACAAGCAAAGCATACAGCAAAGTCACAGTATTTTTCAGGCTAAATGTAAAAAGTCTTATTCCATTTTACATATTCCAGTGAAATAATTTACGTATATCTTGATTGATCCAATCCAATGAAACAAGATGACATTAAAGATAGTAGGTTGTCTTAAATTATGGCCAGTTTATAGTCTGCTCTCTTGTGCAGTGTTGCTCAGCAGAAATAAACTGAGAAAATCCTGGAGCTCAGATTGACTCCGAAGCAATTGTTATTGGTAATTAGTCTCTTTTAATCAATAACTTGATACTCCAAACATGAGGATCGCCACCGTACCGTAAGGATGTATGTAATATCAAACAGGTCTTTATTTCCATCTTGTGTAAAATAAGAGTTGTGTAGACCCATCAGCAGAGTATTAAGTTACACCAATGCTCATGCATCTTCAAAATAAAATGACAGAGCCAACAAGTTTAAATAAAACTTGTTAAAAAAAAAATTATTAGTAATAGCAAAAATATGGTCCAATGCAGTTAACACTTTAATCATTTTAAATGTATCCTAGATTGACAAACACCCAACATTGGGGAAAAAGGGAACATAAATTGTGAAGTTGCCAAATTTATTGGAAGCCTTCATACAAAAAGAATTTATGGCTGTATAAAGTTACAAAGGATTATTGTTGACATATACTTTTGGCATTAAAGGCCTAATAACTCAACATTTCTGTAATTCTTTGTAATGTGTTTTAAATCTAAAACTTGATTTAACAAGCAGAAAAGGCTATTTAAAAACAGACCAACAGATGCCTGCATATTACTTCTTAGTGGTAGTTTACAACACAAACCCACAAAAAATTGAAAGCAACTTTAAAAATAAAGGAGAGAAAAAAAAATATCTAATTTTAAATGGTAAATGTGAGGCCACTTTATTACACACAGCCAACTATTCGGATGCATCTGCTTCAATGACATTTCTTTGAATGCAAACGTGTATTTACACTGGCTCTCTGAAATGTGTCTCGACTATCGGCGTGATGGCATTAGAAGTTGCTTTGCCGTTACTGAATCTGGGAAAAGGTTGTGGTAGGTTGGTAAAGGAACGTAGGCAGCCGTTATCATTTTACCTGAAAAGAAGGTTAAAAAAATGTTAGAAAAGGACAACAAAAAAAAAGGCTGGCTCCTTTCTGTTAATTGTACAAGCGCCACATTACATACCTGCAAACCAGCGTCCATGCAGTGCATTTACAGTTGCCATTGCTGCAGGTATAGAGGGGCACTTCACGTACACATTACCCTGTAAATGCAAAAGTATGAAAGAAATGGTAATAAATACTAAACAGAAAATTGAAAGGTAAACCTGAACCCTCTACTTACTTGTGCAGAATTCTTATCAACATAGATGTGAACAACTCCCCCATGCTTGTTGCACTCCTCAATCACATCATCTTGGATTTCCACAGCCCAGCCAGGATCATTTTCTCTAAAAAAAGAGAGAGAGGGAGGGCATCTTTAAACAATACCATCAAGCCCATATTCATACTGGTAGATGCTTATAGTTTCTCCAATTTCTACTAGCTTGCCATACAAAAATAGTTATCCTAGCAGGGGTCTCTAAATCCACAACTTTTAGGAATCAGTTTTGCTGAAAATACTTATCATAAATTTCTGACTTCTAATACAAAAGGGGTACTACAACTGCTATATCCATATGAACTGGATTATAATTTTAAGCAAGTATGGGAAAATGTGAAACTGTGAATGATAATATCCTTACGCTTGTGGGTTGAAAAGGTTGGATAGCTGAAGACAGTGTGTGGCCAGTGGCTGTGAAGGCAGATTCAAAGCTTGACTTGGAGCTGGAACTGTCAAAAGACTAATAGTTAGTGACTTTTTCCAAAAGTAAAAAAAAAAAAAAAAAAAACTATGTAGAATCATGTTGGCACTCACCTGCTGGAGTACCCATATTCCCAAAGGGCATAGACCCAGTCATCTGTAGAGCCTGCTGAGCTGCAGGAGGGATCTTCAGGCCAGTCCCTGAATAGAAAGAGATTTTGCAAAGGCATGAAGCAGGTGTTCCAAGAATGTGGACAAAGTTGCAATTAAAGGAAGAGAAGAGGGGGGGTGGGGGTGTTGTTGTTAATAAAATCAAAACTATCGGAAGCATGTAACGTACCCTCTGCTAACCGAGCCATAAGCTGCAGACGTCCTGTGGTGCCGAGGTCGATGCCAGTCCTCTCTAGCTCATCATTGTCCAGGAACGAGCTAGCTGTTGATGAGTCGGAGCGCTCTGTAACATGCCCCACCTTCATGGGACGTCCAGCCAGCTCAAAACCATTCAGCTGTTCCAATGCTTTCTTTGCACACTCTGCATCTGCAAACTTCAGAGCCAAGCAGTTACAGAGGGAACCCAGAGGCCAATACAGCAGAACAATAAAATATGACAACTTCAAGTTACCGAAATGAAACCATATCCTTTGGATCGCCCAGTTTCACTGTCCATCATGAGTTGAATTCCTTCAATCTTTTGAAAAAAAGAAAAAAAAAAAACAGTAAAAATGACTGTGATAAACAAATTTACGCCAGTGAGTTAATGAAGTGTTTGTGTGGCTGGTTCCTGACCTTTCCAAAGGGCTCAAAGATCCCTCGCAGCATTTCTTCAGTGATGTTGAAGTGAAGCGAGCCCACGTACAGCCGCATTGGACCAGCACTGCCCTTCTGTAGATTATTAGCTGCAGCAGCAGCTCTATTTTTTTCTGCCTGTAAATACATATAGAAGATTTAACTGCTTTGGTTAAATGAGGGGGAAAAAAGACTAGTGATAACCATTTCTACTTTTAAGTGCATTTCTGGTTAAATGTTTGCTGCACAGTCATATCTAGCTAAATTAATCCGGCAGTGCTATATGCGGATGACATTACAACAAAATTAAGACAATGACCTGAGAGGCCTGGACAATGATGGGCACTCCTAGAAGTCTCTGGCCAGTGAGTCCAATTGCCAGTGGCACAGAAGATGACTCCACAAACTCTATATATGCAATACCCTTTGATCTTCGAGAGTTTCTGTCAGAGATTATGCGCACATCTCTTACCTACAAAGGGAAACACAAAATGCAGTTTATCTGTCAACTTGGGTAGGGAAAAGAAAATAAATAAATAAAACATCGATTTACTTTTCCAACAGCTGAGAAGAAATCCTCCAAGTCTCGAGCTCTGATTCTTGCAGCAAGCTGCATGCAGAAAACTGTGCGGGCATCCCTCTCCTCTGGTGTTAGATTGTCAATTGGTTGCCTTTGGAAGAAAAAGAATAAATGAAAGAAATTAAAAAGTCAAACTTGAAAGTCCTTAAAGGCAAGACAAATGACTAAATAGGCGAATTAAATACATAAGTATAAATACTCTGATTTTAAAGCAGAACCTGAAAACATCCTCATGAGATTGAAATGTCTCAATCGTGACAGTTCATCATACCTGACAGGACTCTTTTCTTTTTTAAAGGGGCTCCGACTTTTGGAGCGTTTACGGCTAGGGAAAAAAGAAAAATATTCTGAAGGTTACTGGACTGCAGACGATTAATGAAATTTCAGACAAAATTCGGAGTGGGCTGCATTTGAATCAGGAAGTCACATACATGGGGCTCTTGCGTGCTTTGTAGCGCCCAGAACGATCCTTGCTCCGGGAACGACTGCGATGGCGCTCCTTGCTGCGGCTGCGTTTTCTTTCTCGGCTCTTGCTCCTCTTCTTGCTCTTCTTCCTGTCTTTGGATCTGCTTCTGCTTTTCTTCTTTCTTGAGCCTGGGCTTCGACTCCTGCTTCGGCTCCTTCTCTTCCTGAAACACAAAATACTGGGAAGTCAGTACCAGCAATGAGCTAAATTCTAGTACAATATGAATGCGGCTGCCAGTCAAGAAAAATAAATACTACTTATAGCAATAAAAAAATTATATATGTATTTCCTACAAAACTAAAATTGTAATTGACAACAGATATTTAAAGCTTACTTTTTGTTGTGCTCATCATGTCCGTTTGCATGAGAAGACTTGTTCTCATCCTAAGCAAGGTTTATAGAAGAACATCATGAGGACGTAGATGAAACATTTCAAGTCGTCAAAGGTAAGGGGGTGGGGTGGGACAAGAGAAAATGCAGAATATATTCAATTAATAATAATAATAATAATAATACAAACTTCCTACTGTCAAGCCTGGACAGTGTGCTTTCATCACCCCAATAGCTTCCCTTCCCACTCTTGTTTCTTATTTTTACAAGGCTTCTCAGTACTTAATGCAACAATGCAAAATTAAGGGAGAGTTTCCAACATATTAGCAGAGTTTAGGAAGCTTTGACTATTGTCAGGTCATCTCCACCATCCCCCTCCCCCCCTCTAACAGGTCGTACCAATGCCACTATTTGTGCCTAATCATGGGACCACGCATAGCCCATGGCCACTAAAAGAGATCCTGTGTGGTTGGTGTCAGTCCAGTGATCTTCACCCATTTTCGTTCTTGGACTGTAAGAGCTCGATGCCACCTCTGTCACACATCTTGCCCTGAAGCAAACAGGGATTCACACTTCTTAGTAATATTGATGCCCAAGAAAATAAATAAAAAGATTAAATCAGCCACCTGTTACACTACCAGTATCTGCAGTCTGCATTAATACTTACAACCTTCTGACTTCAGATGGGTTAAATAACTAGTTAAAATGCATTTTTATATAAAACAATGCCACTAGAAAGATGTAACTATTTTACAATCATTCTAATAAATTGATATGTTGTGTAGCATGCAATAGAATCAAGATGCTGATTCACATTAAAGCTGAATGAAGAGGCAGTATTCATATTTACGTCAAAACAATACAATAAATCAAATAACGTAAGCTAGTCCTGTGTATCACATAGCTAAACCAGGCGCCATGTACACAATAATTAGTGTTTGTAAATGCAATCTACGCATTTATGATTTTGTTGCAGTGCTTTTGAAGTTACAAGTATACTGAATTGAGCAAACATTTATAAAAGGAGTTGAGATTATTTCCATGAGCAAATTAGTTAGAGACAAAATACATGAGTGTGCCAAATATATTCCGGCGCAAAAAATAAATAAATAAAAAATATAAAAAACAAAGAAAACCAAAACGCTGGATACTTTCTCATTACAAAACAAAAATCTGCACATTGAGGGTGAGTGGCAGCATACAGTTTGTAAATCAGAATACTGCCTCCTTTGCTGGACAGCTAAAGATGGGCTTATCAACCACTGGCATTCACCTTGTTGCAACCGAATAGGGATTGGAAGATCTAGGTTGAATCGTTTAGTCCTTAAGTGAACCACAGTACATCAGTATATGCAATAACTACCTTCCTTTTTTTTCACAGTTCACAGTGGAATCAAAGATGAATTCATGGGAGTAGAGGTGAGATATCATTAGGGAAGTCTATAAAGAGAGATAGATGTGGATTTATTGATAATTCTGTATTGCGTTTTAATACTTAATCACACCACACAACAAGTTAGTTAACTTTTTCACAAAGGCAATTATAACGAGCTAATACAGGAGTACAACATACTGATATAGGCCTCATTTGTGTAACTTTCTACCCACCTTTCTGTATGGTGCTTCCAGCATGGCCTCAACGTCAAAGTCGTCAGCCATATTGATCCTATAAACAAAGAAATAGAAGGAAAAATTACAATCATGACTACGCACCTAAGGACCCTTAAAAGGCTAACTAAAAACGTTCGATGGAAATAAGAGGCTACATATTTTAGCTGTTTGCTTTTCTCACTTCAGACTTTACATATATGTAAAGCAATTAAAAATTAAAACAAAAACGTAATTGACTGAGACAATGTAGAAGTAGCATAATAAAACAACGCTTAAATAATCACTTTTGAGGTTAGCAAAGTCATACACGCGTTCTCAACATTAAGCTAATGCTAACTAGCCACGTCCAGAAGCTACATCTCCGTCGTTTTAAGGTTTCTATCTATAAACCAGTGAATAAGTGTACAAAAATATGAATGATAATAAATAGAAAGCCCCATTACTTAATAACAATTTAGGGGGCGCAGATCGTTTCTCGTTGAAAAACAGGCGTTCAGTTCATAGTGCCAATATGGCCTCTAAAAGCATTTCCGCGGCATCGAGCTAGCTTAATTAGCAAACAATGACGTTACCGTCTAAAATTGATGAAATGATGTGCCAAAGTCAAAATATCACGGTTAATGTGGTGCTCAAGCGATTCGTCTCGGGATATCTCTCCTCGCAGAATAAAGAAAACTAAGGCAAAGTCACAATATTCGATGTTATGTAATCTTTGTTCCGCCCCAACTATTAGCAACTATCGTAGCAGGTCGTGGCCTGACAACCTCCTTCCGTCTTCTTCGGCTTCTTCCTCTTTGATTCATTTTACTTCAGCGACGACGGTATGTGTTTTATTACTGCCCCCTATCTAGGCCAAGTCGCATTTACCTGCACAATTCAACGGGGATAATGAATTGTTTTTCCCTTTTTCCTCCCTTACAGTGCTATCACAGCTTAAAAGAACTTGTTTTTTGAGGATGACATTCACCTGTAACATAGAATAAGTTTAAAACAACTTACGAATTAAATTAAATACAATTTATTCAAATTAGAGATGATTTCATAAAGGATAGTTTTAACGAAGTGATTAATAAAAAAAATGTTGACATAATAAAAACAATTAACAATGTGAGGTAATGAAAATTAATTGTTTTGAAAATTCAGAGCATACATTTTGTTTCCTTTTCCAACTGGTCGAGGCAGATGACCATCCTTACTGGTTTTGGATCTGCTGGATGTTTTCCTGTGTAAATTTTTTTTTTCCTCCTCCACTGTCACCTTGTCCAGCCCAAGATGGAAGATTGAAGCTATATAACTGGTATGCATTTATACATTTCAAACATTTTTAATACTTAAGGTCCCATTTTTATGATTTCCTAGTGACCACACAGGTTATAATTTTACAATATATTACCTATCAAAGAAAAGCTTCCTCTGTGAAAGTCATTATCCTGATTCAAGTGTATTATGCGCTTAAGAAATTTTAAGTATCAGTGGTGTAACCACAGATGTGCAAGTTACCCACGCAGTAAGCACCAGTACCGCATCCCTGAATTCCAAAAATATATTCCCTTATTATATGCCATAGTTTTTTTTTTTTTGTTTGTTTTTTTAAAGAAAATGTTCCATTACGATGTCAAGAATTCAAAAGGCCGCAGCTGAAGTGGTTAGAGATAAAGGCATACAGTAAATGAGTAAAATGCTGACTATTAAGCAGTTTATGATTTACAGAGTTTATGATGGGAGTAAATGAATTTATTTCGTTTGCATTTTAAACAAGAATCTGCAAATAACTGAGAAAGTACTTAATCAGAAAAAGTGTTTCATGTATGCTTTCTCTGTATCACTGACAATGGGCACATTGCTCAGTAGGGTGTCCTTCAAACTGAAAAAGACCATATGTAGGAAATTTCTCCAGAATAATTTCAGTGATTGTAAGAAGTGTTAATAACAAATTTCTTACATTCTTTGCAAT
>JBAMHW010000015.1:10725357-10740095 GCA_037177495.1 Rhadinocentrus ornatus | reverse complement strand
ATATGTGTGTGTGTGTGTGTGTGTGTGTGGATTGATCTATTGTAATAAACAGTTTAGCAATAACAGCATTTCTGCATTTTTAAAGCAAAATCTGAACTCTTTCTGTGATTTTTTTTATTATCACAAAAATATGAGTGGATCTGAAATTAAAGTAAATTTGTTTTCTGAGTCATCATTTTTTACATTTCCATATTATGGACTTTAGCTTTATTATTTTACAACATCCTCTCTGCCATCTCTTAAGTAGTAAAAGTAAATGTGTAGTCAGATGGTTTTTAAAGATGGAGTTTAGCATAATAAATCCATAAAAAATGTAAGGAGTTAAATATTAAAGATACACTATGGTGCTGAGTAGTCCCAGTTAAAAGCGCTTAAACATCTAGAGTCTTATTTAACATATGGGATCATAACTGTAAACATTTTCTGCTTTTGAAAATAAGATGTGAAGTCTTTATATTTCCCACATTCTCTTACATTTAAACACACTGATTTGCCTGATGTTAGAATTTGCAGCTGGTTTCATCGTTTTTGCAGCCATAGCATGAACAGAATTAAATGTCAAGGTAGTGACTATTCACTGTTTCTTTAATATCACTTTCTCCAGTTTAAATATCGTCTGCACTGACTTCATATTGTGGACATAATTTCTAATTTAACGTCTTAAAATGCATTCAGTCTCTGATATAATGCATTAAGTATTCAAATTTTTACTTTAGTGTCTGCAGCAACATGGACTAATTGATTTCCTTTTACACTAAATTTCTTGTTGAAAATTAACCCCAGCGTTTCCCAAGTAAACCTATAAAACACGACTTAGACCACAAACAAACATAGAAAATAACTCTTTTCTGAATTAGATAAAGGAGTCGAGTTAGTCTGACAGCTCCATGTTGCCATCCAGTGAATATTAAGAATAAAAGTTTACTTCTTTGATATCCAAGTAACCCTACAACCTGTGGTCGGGCTAGTATGTGACATGTAAAGTTGGGAATTTGATTGAAGTGTACTTACATGATTTTATAAAAAATCCTGCATGAGTCTCTTTTCTATGAATTGACTGTGTTGCTTGAAATATACTCTGAAGGCATACATGATGCATCTGCTTTGGCAGATCATTAATTATAGATATAGTCAGTGTAGAAGGAAAATATGTTTATTATATGCAATCATTATGACAACATATTTACAGAGTAAAGGATAAAACATTAAATTGATGGTTTGTGTAACACACACTGTTGGCATGATAATTACAAGGTCAGAAGAAAAACTTAACAAATGAGTTTAATGCACTGACAGAACTTGGATGATGCACATCAGTCAACAGAATCCTCTGCAGTAATGGTGTTATTTGTTTTAAGTGGCAAATCATAGTCTGCAGGAACGTCAAAAAACAGCTCATCATCAAAACAGTGATCATCAGAAGGTGAAGCAAGGTGTGGCAGCCTCAACACATAACCTGTAAGGATGCCACCGAGAGCTGACAATCCTATCGTTGAGAACACAGCTGCAACCTGGAAGAGAGCCTGTTCCTGGGCAGTCCTCCCCAAACCTGACTGTATATCTGGGATCAAAGTCTTTAGACCTTGGAGCATAGGGTCGCTCTCTGTTGGTGCTCTGTGAGTAAAAATCTCATATAAACTGGGGCCGTAAACCTCTTCATTAGCCACCAGTATTGCACATATCCCAGCAGCACATGATATAAGTCCTGTAAGTCCGTGCAAGTTATGTATTCCGCATTGATCCTGGATCCTGCAGCGCCGTGCTAGGAAGGGGCTCAAGTATTTGTAACCCAGCATGCATGTCGTGGCGCCCAGCATACCCAAAATGTATGCAGCTGCAGGTGATATCATCATATCCACGGATGCCCCGACTGTCACACCTCCTGCCAGGGTCACATTCTGAATATCACACATGGTGAGTTTACCATTTTTGTTCAGCATCGCAGAGAGGGCAAAGGCTGTGAGTGTCGAGGCACTGAGGCCAATGAAGGTGTGGAGGATGGCCCTGTGTTGGTCATCCCCTTTCAGAGTCAATGCTGAGTTGAAAGAGGGCCAAAAAACCCAGAGAAACAATGTCCCCATCACAGACAGGATGTCAGACTGGTAACTAGTGTTCTCCTTTGCATGGCCTTCATTTAGACCAGGCCTGTACAGCACAAAAGTGACACCCAAACCAAAATAACAGGCAAAAATATGAATGAGAATAGAACCTCCAGCATCGTTGATCTTTAGATACTTCAGCACAGCCCACTCTGTGACTGCAAACACTGGCACCTCCAGCAGAGCCATGACAAGCAGCTGCAATGGGCTGGTCTTCCCCAGCACTGCTCCAAAAGAGATTAGCACCACCGCGCAGGCAAATTCTGCATTTATGAGATTGATCACTCCAAGGTGGATCTTACCATCATGGTAGAATTGGAAGTAACCCTGCACCAAAATTGCCCACTGGATCGCAAACGTGGCCGTCAGAAAGTTGAAAACCATCCCCCCAAAGCCATACAGTCGGAAAAAGGCCAGTAGGCATCCAAAGCCGAGGAATATCATGACCTGTATATCTGTAAAGAAAGGGTAGTCCTTGTACACCGCATTGTGCATGGGATTTGTCTGGTTGGTCTGAAAACGGGCATCAGCATGTTCATCATAGGTGACGAAGGCTGCATACAGGGCAACAATAATCACCTCAGTGACAAACACAAACAGAGGTAACTTCACTCGTTTGGTCAATTGTATCTTCATCCTGATAACTCTTTGGAGCAAATGGCAGTGATTTCTTTTGCAGCCAGTGTCACTTTTGTTTAGATAAGAAATGTTCAAGATGTTGGCCAATGCTGCTGTCACTCATACAAACAACACTAATCCCTCCCAGAGAAATGCAGCAATGTGGACTTTGTACATTGCAATAAACAGTAAAGCAATATCAGCATTTCTGCATTTTTTTAAATGCAAAATCTAAAATATGTCTGTGAATTTTTATTCACAAAAAAAAGAATAAAAAAAAAGTGGATTTCAAATTAAAGTGAATTTCTTATCTGAGTGGTAACATTATTAATTAATTCACCAAAACTGATTGCTTGGGGGTAATTACTGGTAAGCAGCAGTCAGACCTTGAGGTGGCTGACATTGCAATCATTCACAGAATTTATGATTACCTTCACTTTCTAGAAAACTCTTTTCAGGAAAAGATGTGCTAAAATTCCAATGTCTCTTTTTTGCCTAAAAAAGAAATTGACCACAAAAACAAAAAATTGGTACCTGAAAACACTACCAAGGTGTAAAAGATCACATAATATTCAGTTTTATATTTTTCTGTGTTCAGTACAATTTTCTACAGACAACTATAACAGACTGAACTTCTTTAGAAAGCCAGCTCCTGGGGGTGGATCTGTGGATTCTATTTGCACCAAACAAGAAGACAATGAGGTGTCAAACCTCCACTTTATCACAGATATCCCCTGTCCTTTACACAACGTTATGGCCAGAGGAACAAGTTTGTGCAGAAGCTAATAATTACTGTTTGGGCTATTGAAACTTACAGAACGTCATTCATTAAATTCCTGTTTTTGTGCATTATAATTTTTAACTTGTTTATTTCTAATTGGCAGATGTTACTAAATGTTTCCTGCTGGAATTAGAAACATTATCCCAATGTTTGCTAAGTTTTCAACACAACAAAGAAACAAAACACACTAAAAATTAAAAAACCCTCTCCAGTTAATATCAAATTTCTTACCTTTTCCATATTTCTTATATGTATAACAACACACATCAAGAGAAAAATTAGTCATCAAGACTTTGGCATTCAGCACAGAAAAAATCTGTGTAGAATCTGTAGTAACAACCTACAGATTTAGACAAGTGAAGTTAAGCAACCTCTGTGTATTATATAGTATATTGGAGGACCCAATCCTACTTGCTGGAGGCATTGTGGCTTTATTTTCATGCAAAACAAGAAGCTAGCAAGCTAGTTTGTGAGTTAATGTAAGCTAGGTGGAAGAGACTGTAGCAGTGAGGAGAAGCCCATTGGTGTGTTTTACTCCTGTTGTAAATGGCAAATCTAGTGGGTTCAGTTTATAGCTGTGATATTAAGACCAGAATTGTTGTTAGGGTTCAAAGATTTATGATATAATTATAGCTGAATAACCCCCAAATTAAAAATGGTCAAGCACAGGTAGAAGAGTTGCAGGACGTTGGCAGCATGCACCATGCACAAAAGAGAGCTCTAAGAGCCCATGCTTTGTAGTGAATCAGAAGAGCCGGTTCGCAACAAATGAGAGTTGGCTCTCAGTTTTTTTCCTGTTGCTGCATGCTTAAGTCCCAGTGCTCAGCCCACAGCACTGCTTTGTTTGGATTGGCCATGGACAGGTGGCCAATCACATGTGAGGTTATGCATCATGCCATTATGTAAAAACAGAGGGGGGAAAGACAGCCCTACAATGCGAGTGAGACAGCAGACAGCCGTGAATGCCTGTCACACATTTCTGATTTCTGAATTTCTGAATGCCAACCTGCACCGAGGACATTAATGCTGCTTTCTTGAGTTTGGTTCTCGTTCTGTTTTGTGGACTTGTTTGCTGTTTTTTGTTATTTTGTGCAATAAGAGTTTTGTTGAAATATTAAACAAAAGTAAGTGGTTTTGTATCAGAATAAATGCAAAAAAGAAGGAAATTATAAAGTTTCTCGTAAAAATGCAGAACACAAAAGGGTTTTGTAAACACAAACAATTCATTTTTGAGAAGTTACGGTAAATTATGTGGCTACAAAAGATTTTAAATTTAGAGCTGTTTTCGAGAGCCAAAAGAGCCGACTTTTCTTTGGCAGCCGAGGCAAGCAAGGCAAGGCAGCCGGCTCTCTGAAAAGAGCCGAACATCCCATCACTAGTAGGCACATAGTGTCCTCGGCTGGTGAGTGATGTTGATAGAGTCAGACGAGCTTTTTTACTGATCACCTGTAACTGAACGAGTAAAAAGATGTTGTCATACTCAAGGTCTTTTAGGCCACGAGAGCATTTAGTGGCAAAAACTTTGATATAGTTCATTAATTATTAGGAATAGAGATGAAAGTTTAGTTTTTTGACAAAATTAAGAAAAAATGTAATAATTCATTAAAAAAATAAAAAAAACATCGAAGTGTCCAACTGGCTGTAAATCTTACTGTATATTAAAAACTCACATGTTACACATTGTCACCAATAACAGCCTCTGATGCTTTTTATTGTCAGCTATGCAGTACAAAATGCAGCAAACAATATCAGATAATACTTGTAGCTGTTTTATTAAAATGATTGAGATTTATTGCATTTTGTTCAGACATATAACAGCATTCAGTGCAATCTGTTTTTATTAGCTTAGCAATTATTTGTAATTTTTAATGAATTAAAATATGAACACAGTAATTTCAAATTAGACTGATGCTTTTGGTTATAATTAGTCTACAATGAATAGGATTCATCTTTAAAAGTGCTCTGAGATGACTTTGCCATGATTAAACTAAATTGAATTAAATTACTTATAGATGAGTGCAAAAGGTATGGTAAAACATAAAGTTTGTGTAACATTTTCAAAGACAACAAACTTCCTATTTTATATCTACATAACCTGTTGACACTCACGTTGTACTGCTAAACCTAAAATCACATCTTCATACAAATGTCTCCAACATATTGTAGAGCGTCCTCAGAGGAATGGATGACAGTTTCACATAGACATATAGCACACACACTGAGTGAGAAAGTTTTAAAACTGTGACTTTAAATGTTACACACCCTCTTTTGTGAGTCAAACTCTGATTCCTCTGTGCCGATTATTATCATCAAGGAATTATGTCTTTGTGTTTCATGGGGTGAGGTGTTTCATTCTGTATATTACAGCATGAAAACAACATGTGCAAAATAAAATAAAGGTTAAATACTGTAAACACTCTTTCCACACTAATAAAGTTCTTTGGGGCAAGCTAACAAACTTATCTTATTTTACAACGGCAACAGAATTTGTGGACTTGGTGGACGAAAATAAGGAAAAAAAAAATTTCTCTTACACATTTGTTTAAAATACATACACATACACTGAACATTTCCCCCAACCTTTAGAATTATCTGTATTTCTGCATAAAACGCACACATCATCATTATTTTAGCATAACCTCTAAAATAGAGACCCTGGCAAGCAAATAATTAAACAATATTAAATCTTTTTTCTTCTTCTTCTTTTTACTGAAGAAAAGTAATCCAATATTACAAATCTGTGGCAGAAGCACGTAAACCATTGACTAGTTGTTCTAGTAGCTAATGACACTCGGTTGTGCATAGGCACCTTGTTCAATTTAATCAACAGAGATCTATCAAAGCTCAATCTTAACAACAATGATAACAGAAGGGAGAATGATAACAGAAGGGAGAATAATATATATATATATATATATAATGAACCTAAGAATGTAAGAAAGATTAAAATTACAAATTAGTACAAAATTAAAAATGACAGAATCTTTAATATTTTAGGAGTTTGGCCTTCACCAGTAGACAGATTATGTATAAATGGAGGAAAATTTTAAATTTTACAAGCAGTGGAGAACTAACAAGGAGTGAAGTCACAAAGGAATTCAGCAAACAGTAACATACCTTTTTTGCATTGGTTAATACTCATTAACACACCATCTGGACAATACTGAATGACAATGCTGTGCATGACAGGGCTGCAAGAACTGTCCTTCAAAAGCTACGTGAAGGTTGTTGGAAAGTATTTTGTGGAGAAATATGATAAAAGACACAAAACGTCTTATATGAAGATAAGAAAAATCTTCCATCTAGCATAAGAGCTAGATTCCATATGGTAGAAGTATGATTGGTCCTGTTTCATTGCATCTGGGTCAAGACAGTTTACATTCATTAATTGATCCTAATTACACCAACAAGACAATAACCCTACAGATTGTTCCACCAAAAGATAAATAAATAGGACAATTATAAACATAATGAAATGGTCAAATTTTTAAGCAGTAATGAGATAAATACTTTATTTTGGCATTATCTACCCAAAGCAAGTGGTAGAGGTGGTGTAGGCAGGTTTATTTCCACAGTATTTAAATAAAATGTATTTATTTACCAAACGGTAGAGAAGGCTTATTAAAGGGTGAAATATGTTTTCTGAAATTTGATGATGTATTCGGTCACGTTTGTGCAGAAATAGAAACATTTCTAAAGGGTTTAATTGATTTTAAGTATAACTGCACAAACTAAACATCCACTTTGAACACATTCAAATCAACAAAAACTTAATTTCTGATCAGTAACATTCAACTTAGAAATCTAACATACAGTTTCTGATATCCCCTTTTATCACATTATACATATTTAGTGTCTGCCTTTTAGAGAATTATAGGCAACATCCGAGCAAATGAACTTTAAAAGGGAGGTAAGTAAGTAACCTTTGGACAGAGCAAGATCAGCAGTTTTCCTATAATTCTGGTTAATATGTCAATGTTATTGATCTCCAAGCATAAATAGGCAAATAAAACAGTGCCAAGCTGTTTCTGTTCATGCACTCACCATCTATAAAGTATATCAGAAGTAGTATAATTTTTTATTTCTTTCTTCTCATCCCAATTGTTTAAAATACCCATTAAGTCTTATTTTAATGTTTAAATTATATTGAAATATTTTTGCACAATACAAAGCCCACATGCCTTTATCTGTGCCATCTATCAAACCATCAAACAATAAGTTAATGTGAAATTATTACAGAAACTACTGTATCATTTCACTCAAATGTTTTAGCATGTCACCGAATCCACATGATCCATATGTGCCAGAGACAATGAAGTCATAAAGTCTGGTTTAGGGCCATCATCATCTACATTTAATCATTTTATTTACAACTAGTTTTTCCCATTGTGTCTGCAAATAATGTTGAAAAATTTGTAAAGAGATAGAACTCATGTCTACTGTGAGTGATTAATAAAAGAACAAGCCAGGGATGTTACTGCTGCTCTCAAGTCATCTATGTAGTTTCTCAGATTGTGTAATTCCACATTAAGGTCTCTAAACTTATTTTGATCCATTGGATTTGCCTGTTACCCTGACAATCACCTCTGCTGTTGTAATATCCCAGTAATAACTGTGAAAGCATCACATGAACATAGAAAAACACTCATCCAACACTCTGAATTACTTTCACCAACAGCAATCTGGCATGTTACTTTTGCTAATCCAAACATACAACAACAGAAAAAAGTAAGGACAGAAAAGATTTAAAGAAAAAATACATAAATGACATTAAAACTTAATAATGGAAAATAAGTAAAAAGGAAAGACTATTTCCAAAGAATGGCAAAGGAAAAAGCTGAAAGCAAAATGTTGATTCAACAGGTCAGAAAGGGAATTTTCTGTGAATAGGTTTCTGTCAGATCTTTTGAACAACCCACAACTCATCTGTTGTTTTGATTTTTGAAGGTAACTGATACAGATGAGTCCATGCCAATCGAGGCCACCTGACAAAACTGCAGTCTGGTGACAGGATGGGAGGATTTTCCAGGCAGGGAGGCAGACGAAGCCAGAATTCTGACAGATGGTGTGAAAAGCCCCTCAGGAGTAGATAGTGATGACTTCACGTCCCCCTCCCCGCACAAGGAGGACCCGATTCAGACCTTCAGTGAGCACCTCAAGGAACTCCATGTCTGACGCATTCAGAGTGAAGGATTACAGCTTTTTTTGTTCTCTACATGAAATGCTAAAACTATCCAACATGGTTCTCACCCTTTTCGGCCTATAAATCCCACAACTCAGGCCTGATATATGGCGCATTATAGTAGCATTTATGTGTTTCATTATAATACTGATTATCTTGCATTTATGTTGCCATTTTGTTTATTTCCAAAATGATTTTCCTCTTGATGACCCGAGCTAACTCACAAAAACACAATGAAAACAGTAAGTTAGGTAGAGGATACAGTTTTCATCGCCCACTCGATTCTTTGGTGGTCCAGGCATGTTGAGCAGGACGAGTTTTGCCTCCTTGGACTTCTTTATGATGACCTCATTGAGCCGCATTGCTGTATGCATGCGCCTCACGTCACTATGGTTCCTGACAAGAGAAGAGAGGGTTTCATTAAAAAATGGACCTTTTGGTTGATCAACTCAAGCACCTTGCCACACAAAAAAATGTTCATACTTACAAGTTCTCCCATTCCCTGCAGCATTATCGGAGAAAAAGTAATAATATCTGATTTACTTAAAAGAGAACTGCCAATACAAATAGAAAACTGCATCTATTTATTTAATTTTCTTTTTTTCAGTTACATGACATACACTCAGGGCTCACTTTATTAGGTACACCTGTTGAATTCTAGTCAATACATGGCAGACATAGTGAAGAAACTTGCTGAAGTTCAAACTGAGCGTCAGCATGGGGAAGAATTTAGTTGACTTCGAACATGGCATGGTGTTTTGTTGCCATGTTGGCTGGTCTGAATTTTTCTGAATCTCCTGATCTACAGAGTTTTTCATGCACAACAATCTCAAGGGTTTACAGGATCCACCCTACCCTTTATCAGTGGTTCAGAGTGGTGGCAGTGTAATGATGTGGAGGATATTTTTTGGTAGACTTTAGGTTCCTTACCACCATGTGAGTATGGTTTAAATGCCACAGTCTACCTGAGTATCGTCACTGACCATGACTGTCCCTTTATGGTCTCAGTGTAACCATCTTCTGATGGCTTTTTACAACATGCACTATGTCACAAAGCTCAGATCATCTCAATCTGGTTTCATTCCATTACAATGACTTTCCTGTACTTTAATGGCCTCCACAGTCACCAGATCTCAATCCAGTGGAGCACATTTAGGATGTGGTGGAACAGAAGATTTGCATCATGGATGTACATTTAAGAAATGTGCAGCAGCTGCATGATGCTTCAATGTGAATATGGAGCAAGATTTCTGAGTAATGTTTCTATAACCTTATTAAATATATGTCTGATAAGATGATGTTTGGGAAATTACCGTTCCTGAGCACAAGATTGGGAATGTTGTAGTTTTTTTTTTCTGCTTTTTTAAAGACTACTAAGCTAAAATGTATTAAATTTGCTAGAAAGTTGGAATGTTGCTAAAGAAGAATGAGTTACATTTTTGGGTCAGATTTTGATCATTATTGATAAAACTGTTAAACAAAGCTTTGGATTTGGTGGAAGATGAGCATTAAACATTAAATCAAACCTGAGAAAAGGGAGGTAAATTACATTAAATTAAATATAATATGCCAAGTCGTTAGCTTCCATACGCATCTCCCTTTTTTCTGTCAGGAAGAGGCTAAAGGTTAAAAACAAGAAACAAACAAACAAAAAAACAAACAAGCAAACAAAACATACACTACCAGTCAAACACATATACTTATTAGATTTAATAGGAAAGTGTGTCCACATTTTTTGACTAATACTTCTAGCAAAAGGCAAAATATCCACTTTAAATGTTTTTCCATTTTAAAATATATATTGTCAATACCCACACATCTCTCTTTAAACCCTGGATCAAGAGTCTAAATGCACTAAAGTTAACAGTTCAGACACATGTTCTGTGTGTTTGCTGAGTTGGATGAAGCTGCCAGGTCACTCACGGTTTCATGCTGAAGAGATCTTTGCCTGCCTCTGGTGTCGGTGCTAAATGGATCTTTCTCTTGTCACCACCCTTGCTGTCTGTCCAGGTGGCAGCGACTCCTGCTGGTGGGACAGCAGGTGACGTGGGGCTGGAGGCATTCTTACTCTGGATCAACTGTACCTGTTTTGGGTTGGAGACAGCCTCAGACTGAGAGACAAACACGTGACATGACAGTGTGACAGGGTGAAAGAGTGAAGAGAGACACCTGTCAGAAAAGTTGAACCTCTGGAAACCATTGAAAAATCACTGAGCAGCTACAGGAGATGTTCAAACTCTGCAGTGACAGCAGCTTGAGATGAAGGTCAGCCACATAACTTAAAAAACAAAAGCTGGAGAATGTAGAGACACAGGTACAAAGGACATTTTTCTCTCCTACGGAGTAAAAGAAGACTTACCTCATCTTCTGGTTTTTGAGCCACAGTGGCTCCCTCCTCTGTGCTACGTTGGGTCCGCAAGGCGGGTGGATTTTTACGCCGGATGGACCCACGGGATGAATCTGTAATGCTTTGGATCTGTAAATGAAAAAAGAAAAGCATTATTTGAGTTTTAATTCCCCCCTTGAGCTCATTTTCCTGTAAATCAATAAAGACAAGTCCAAGCACCGTAAGAACCAATTTCCTGCCTAAGAGAGGATATTTCAGGCACTTAAAGTGATAATGAAATGACAAAATGAGTGTCATGCTCATTTGTTCCAGTAATAAACCCTGACTTTTCTTACTCACCTCTCTCTCCATCTCATTCTTGGTCAGATGCATCTGTTTAAGGATCTGCGATCGTTGTTCCATTATCAGTGTCTTCTCATAGGTGTAAACGGAGATGTCGTTGTCAACCTTTAAGAGGAAAGCAGGTTTTTAAGTGTTATATGCATGCTAACCCCCCCCCTCACAGCACCCCCAGCAGGTCTTTCTTTTGTGTACTCATTATGTATCAAACAAATCTCTCACCATCTCCACCACTTCCACCGCAGCATCAATGCGCAGGTGATAGAGGAAGGTGATGAGGTCTTTCTTCATCTGAATGCTGTTGTCATCCAATTGAGCTACAGTGAAAATGCGCATCTTGCACTTCCTCCACACCTGTGGCACAAAACAAACTTTTCTGACAGGTGTCTGTATTGCTCCTTTACAATACCCCCCTCTACACTGATACATTCTGACTCAATTTTCCCCACAAGTCCAAGTTTACATGAAACCTTTCAAGTATAAAATGTACACAGTCTCGTTTCCCACCTTATGTTGGCGCAGCAGGAAGGGGAGGAGCATCAGCATGCCTCCGTCATGGACAATCCACCAAACATCTATGTGGCCTTCAGTGAAGCGCTCTCCATTGGATGGATAACTGGAGATGTTCTTAGGAACCAACAGGGCTAAACTGGCAATAGTTGTCTCTCTGACCACCTCTGCAGATGAAAAAAGGAAATTTAAAATAATGAAGGTCTGAAAAAGAATTACCTGAAATTCTTTTATTTTTAATAATTTGTTTCAAGCATATAAGGTCCATACTGGACCTGAAACACACCAGGATCTGCATAACTCTAAACCATTTAGGATGTATGTCACAGGGTCAATAAATCTTTTTGGACCATTTTTCAAACTGTAGTAAGTTGGACTCATGTGGTCAATATAAATAAAAAAAGTTAAATTTTCACACCATCTGGTGTTCAGCAATTACAAAGACAAGTTTATTGTGTATCTCCACCACCTATAAACAATCTGATGGCACTCTTCCTGTGCAACTTTCATTTAAAACAGCTGCCTGCTGATATTACACAGTGACACTGTGGCATTTTCTAAATTCACTATTAAAATCTTGCATTTTTAATTCTCATTTAAATAACAAACTTTGGATGTTTAAAGCTTATAGAAATGATTCCTTTGTGCATTGTATGATCGTGTTTATTAGATTATTAGGTTAGAATAGAGAAAAAAATACATCTGTTTTATTTTTAAATTTTTTGGTATGTCTTTACAGTATATCTGATTTCTTGTATATATAAAGCCCACAGAGATGCACATGTCTATGGGCTGTAAAAAGAACATCGACTTTACTTGTTTTGGTCATAAATCAGCACTTTTGAGGATTTTCTTTGCACTGCAAGTTTTGCCCAACTTGAAGGGTGCGAGGATAGTGCAAACAACACCAGTGTTTTATGGATCCTCACTTTACTCATGTTTAATCTGACCCCGGCCTGCCCAATTTCACCAGAAATGCTTAAATATCTTATTAATTCCTTTAATAGAAGTTTCACAGCCTATGCTTCAAAATTGTGATATGACAGCATATTTTTCAGCAACTGTTCTGTGCCGTGGCTTCCATCATGTGATGGAAACCACGGCCAACAAGTATAACACTTTGCAGTCTGTAATAATACATATTTTTTCTAACTAACCATTTTAAACATTTAAACCTAACAATGCACTTTAATTCTAACCTTAAACATGTAACTATTAACTTTAACCATTAGTACGTGGAAATGAAGTAGAAAAGTAATTACTTCAGTAGACAAATGAACTAAAGAAAAACTTAAGACAACTAAAGACAGATTCAAACCAGCAATATCTTATTTAAAGATTGGGAGTGTGATGCCATTCACCACCCAAAACTTTCCTGCAGGCTCACAGAAGTTAACAAACCTCCAGCAAACATGTATGAAAGTCATCAACATTTCTGGTTGTTAGCCACTGATTTATTGTTTGTTTTACATGTTGGTATTGTACCCTGTGCACCTTAAACATAAGAAATCCATTAACTTTGGTAGTTTTAATGTAGATAAAATATACAATTATTTATGAAAGAAGATGGAAAGCACATTAAAATACAAACATTTAAGATATTTTCATGTCACCAGTGGCTTACCGATGAAGTTCCTGAATTGCTGGTAGTACTCCGGCTGTTTCCAGTTACGGGGCCAGCTGACCATCACAGTGTTGTGCTTTAGACCTCCAAGTCCTCCAACCTGAATCAGGTGAGAGGTCCCATCTCTCAAATTGGAGGAAATTACCACCTGGGAGAAGCCCTTCACCTTCTCCGTCTCCATCAACTTACGCAAAGACTGCAGACAAACAGTGAAGAGAAGACAGCTGGTGGAAAGTATATCTGGTAATATGTTGTGCTAAAGCATCATGACATGAGTAATATGAATCCATTGTGTATGTTTCAAAGTGAAGTTACAGACCTGGTCTGCCTTCTGGGCTTCAGTATAGTTGTCGAGGAAGGTTCCTTGAACAGAGGTACCAACGATGGTCAGACCTTTGCCGGCTTTTAGCTGATTGGTCAAGGAGAGAAGACGGGGCTGCTCCACATTCTGCTCAGCATCCACACTCACCAGAACCAGGATCTGAGGTCTTATATTAAACAAAGCAGCATGGCAGTAAAAAATCCACAGAATGCCACTGGTAAACTTTATACTTTATATATCAAAATCTAACAAAGGAATATCAGTCTTGGAAGATGAACTGAACTGACCTCCAGTTCTTGGTGTGGGGTGGTCCGTCCTCTAGCCTCATCAGAGCAAATCGTGCAGCGCTCAGTGAAATACCTCGTATGCCATCACCCCACTCCTTCTCAGCTCTGTTGTACAGCAAATTAATCTTTAGCACCTGATGTATCTAGAATTTGGAGTCTATTTATATGACCACTCGGAGACTTGTGCTAAATTTAAACAAGTCCAATCATTTGTAATTAAAAACAATCTAGTTTCTAGAAAGAAATCAAAGCCCTATGTTATCATTATGAAAACTTACCCACAGAATTCAATATATTTGTAGATACATGTAGCGATGCCCATGGCAACCATGGCGTAATACCAGGAACAGATGAACATGAGCGACAGGCACAGGCTCATACCGAGAAAAGATAAAGCCCTATGGATGACAGAACATCCCTTTGGTTTTAGTGGCTAAAACACAGTAGGTAGGTAGGTGGGTTGGTAGGTAGGTGTGTGGGTGGGTGGGTGGCTGTGGTAGGTAGGTGGGTAGGTGTGTGGGTGGGTGGGTGGCTGAGGTAGGTAGGTAGGTGGGTAGATAGATAGATAGATAGATAGATAGATAGATAGATAGATAGATAGATAGATAGATAGATAGATAGATAGATAG
>JBAMHW010000015.1:10698286-10725201 GCA_037177495.1 Rhadinocentrus ornatus | reverse complement strand
TAGATAGATAGATAGATAGATAGATAGATAGATAGATAGATAGATAGATAGATAGATAGATAGATAGATAGATGTGTCTTATGTCTCAATTCGTGATTTATCCTTTAATAAAAATCTTTTTGACATTATGAAGTGTTTTTCAATGGGTCAAATATTACATTTCATATTTGTTAGATTTTACCTTTAGACAAAAAAACCTGACCAATGAAAACTTTTAACTGACTTGTTTGGAAAGTTGTTATTTACACTCACCAGTGGTAGAACTTAAAGCGCGGCCTCCAGTTCGGTGTCCTCAGCAGAGTCTGCAGGGCGCAGGCAAGATTGACAAACATGTAGCACATCAAGAAAAACCTTCAAAAAGAAGACCAGTGAAGAAAAGTAAGACTGAGCAGATCTTAAATATACTAACTGTAACACTCAATAGTGAATTCACATGGTTATCCTTACATGGAGAGGATGGGGGCAACTGCATCCAGGGAGGCGATGATGATGCCAATCTCGCAGATACTAGCTGTGAGTAGGAGCGCCCACGTGGGCTCCCCATTGGCTTTACCATGTCCAAAAATCTGCATTAATAGAGATTTTAGTCATGCGATGTTTATCTCTGCACAGGACAAAATAAAATACTTAAGTATCTACAAAAGCCCTGGCTGATTTCTTTAACTGTGACTCAGAGTACCTAAAAGGCAATGGATTTAAATGCTACTGTACAAGCATGCTCACTCTAAGAAATGGGATTATGCCATCTCTTGAGATAGCCTGAAGCAGACGTGGAGCTCCTGTCAGACTCTGAAGCCCTGCTCCACATGTGGAGAAGAAGGAGCCAAACACAATGACCCATGGAGATGGCCATGCCAGGGTGCCAATCACCAGGTTACCATTGACTCCTTCACCAAACCTGTTGAATGAAGTGAAAACTTAAAACTAAAAAAACACATTAAATATCAAAGTTCAACTGATGCTCAGTAAGAAAAAAAAAAATCTTGATCAACAATTACCGGTTTTTCTAACTGGTAACTAAGAGTGATTTGCAGCATATTACATCCTCAACTCATTTGAAACACATAAGTCTCACCAAGAAGCAAAAAACAATCTTAATATATAGTTTTTAAGTGGGGTTGTGTGTAGTACTTAATAGTAATATCTTACCTGTATTTGGAGAATAATTTGGTTTCCCAGCAGGCAAGCTAAAGTTAAAAGCTACTGTGAAAGGTGCTAACAAAAAAAGAACAATTTTCACTATTCAGAACCATTTAAACTGGAAAGGTTTCATAGAGGTTTTAGAGAGAGAGAGATGCATTACTGATAGTAATGTTGCACCACTTTCAGACAGCTGGACAAACTGTACTCACATAGCACAGTCCTGCCACGTGGTGATACAAAACCAGACTGATTTTTAATGGATCACAGGTGGTGCTGCCAAAAAAGGATGTTCTGTATTTGGGAAAGTGTAAACTGTCCATTGCAAAAGTGATGCAGTGTAAGTTCTCATGGTATAGCTCCAATCCTATAAAATTCCTTTAAGGTTTGAGATTTTTCAGATGGGGAAAAATGTGTCCTTTCAGTGGCCCTGTTCTTATTAGGTCTAAGCTATAGCTAACACATCTTTAAGCTTCTGAATCTCCAAACTCAAAAAAACACTTTGTCCACTGCAGGTGAAATATTAACTATTCATAAGTGCATCATACAACCCCATTTAAAACAAAAAACATAAACAAAGATACAAACAAAAATCTAACAGAGAACATTTGATTATGTCTACTGCAAACCTGTAAACTGGCCATCACACAGGTACACAAACTATTTTTCTACTTATGCATATGAATGTTCAGATTTCTTGTCTTGATTTAAATGTGCAATAATTATAATGATATGCTTGAGATTTACATGATCAGACTTACTTATCTCGAAGTACTACTCCTTCAATACATGCACCAAACAACACCACACAAGACATGTCTGAGGAAAAATTCTGTTAAGGAACACAAACTAAGAATATTTATCACAAATATAAGAAAATGTAGGAAAGGTTCTATCGGCATATTCAGTCAGCATATGTGGAAGTCTTTTTTGGATCGGCCACAGGGCATTGAAGGATACAAACAGTGGATGTGGTGGTGATGGCTGCAATTGTGCCAATTGGGATCGACTTCTGAGCATCACGCAGGTCACCGGAGCGGTTGGAGCCAGCCATAATACCTGTGAGTGGAGCAATGAGATACAGTTTCATGCTTTCACACCTGCATGGTGAAGATATTTTTCTCTCTTTGACTCTATTCATGTATCTTGTTTCACAATAATGAGATTCTCCCACAGTTCTAGATAAAGTTCTGTTTTACTCTGATAAGTGATGGCAAACTTTACCATTCTGTAAGCACATAGTGTAAGCAGCCATTAGAGGTGTCACCAAGACATAATCTTCATTTACCACAGCTAAGTTTTAGCTTAAACTCTATAGTCTAAGCTACTATCAATAAAAAGAATCCAACAAAGTCACAGACAAAATCTAAGTCCAGATGGCCCAGTTTATACCCAGATATGAGGATTTATGGGCTCATTTTTAGGCTTTAAGTTGTTTAACTTTTGTAGTGATAGACTGTAGCTCCATTTGAACATCAGTTGACTTTTCCAGGGTCACATGTTATACCTTGTAGTTTTACAAAACCTGACTTCCAAAACAGCTTATAGTAAATACACGCTATTAAAGTGCATGTAAGTAGACGTTCTTCTAAACAGTTTTATCTACATGTTTCAAGTTTAAGTCATTTTAATCTTTAATCGGTGAGGGTGTGGTATTTGCAATGATATTACTTTGACTTGAAAATCAAAGCTCACTTTAAATATATTATTATAAGAATTTACAACCTGTATAAGTTGGTGTAAATAGGCTAAGTTAAGTTTAGTGTGTAAAAGCGGGCTTGACAATAAAAGAAAAGGACATACTTCACACTGCAGAGAGAAGAGCGTTCCAAGCAAGTGTATTATAAGTTTGTGTTGACTTTCTAAACCAGTCTGTTGGTTCTTATTGACAAGATCGTTCACAGAATTTCTTTACATGGTCATAAAAACACAGGGCAAGCTTATGTCTGATCAAATTAAAGCTGCAATAGCAGATAATCTTCGTCCACTTGGGGGCAGCAAAAACAAGGTGTATACAACACTGCCTGAGCTTAGAGAGACTTGCTGACATAACTCCTCTCTAACCCATTTTCACTGGGGAGGAAACAAATCACTGACCAGTGTTATCTAACCACTTCTGTTAGTTAATGCTTAACTAGAACAACAGTATCAGTCCTGGCCCTCAATTGGCTAATCTGTAAGAAACTGCTGTTTCATCTCATGATACATTCTGGATGAGCATTTATATATCAGTCAAGCTCATGAAGCAGCAGCAGGTATAACAGGATATATATATATATATATAATTCTCACTGAATGAAAAAGCATAGACATGTCTTCATCCTCTTTTCACTTTTTAAATTTTTTAAACATCTTTATTTAACCATTTAATGCATTTAAAAATACTTTAAATCCTGATAAAGGGGACTTTAACAGACTTGTTGCTGCTTACCTGTGACAGATGGAAAGTAAATTCCCACCAGCAGAGTGAAGAAGCTGGTGATGTCAGCCAGCACATACCGGTTGGAGTTAGTTGTGGGACTATCAGGATCCACATTTGATACAAGTCCACGTTTCTCCAGTTTCACCCCCTTTTCCAGATATTTCCCAAACAGGTTCTCTGACAGAAAGCCAAAGCAAAGCCAATGCACATACAATGAGTAAATTAGAGGAACTGCTTAAGGCAATACAACACTGTGGCTGGGATCAAACAGTGGTATTAATAGGCAATGAAAGGCTATTCAAATAATAAGCTTACCTGCCAGGATGCCACTAGTGACCCCTGGAATACCCTGAATCTCTGTGACATTGTTATTAATAAAGTATTCATCACAAGAGGCATTGAGGGACTCAGAATCACAGAAGGACCTCCACAGTTTGGTGGTGATTGTCTCATTATCTATTTCAATAAACTTGGCACAGATATCATATGCTTTAGAAGTAAGAGTTCGATTTCCAAGGAGACAGACCCTGTAAAAAAAATCCAGTAAAATTCATTGTCATCAAATGTTGTAATTTAACATTACCACTGAACAATGACTCATAAATTATTAACTTACGGAAATACAGGAGGTTCAATGGCAGTCTTAATGACTCCGGCATAAACAGCCAGAATTGAGAGAATGACACAGGCCAAGAAGACCAGCGCCAGCTTGTTGACATATTTAACCCCAACAAACACCACCAGCGCCATGAAGCTCAGCACAATGGTGCCGTACACTCGCATGTTGTTGAGCAGAGCTAACTCTGCATCCGCCCCCTCCAGACCCTCGATCTTAAAGATGGCTGCCTGAGGGACAATATAAATCTGGAAGAAAACAGAGGGAGACAACCAAGGGAGGGAATTAGAAGACAAAATGAAAAGGATGAGGCAAAAATGTGGGGAACTTTGCATATGTTTGCCAGAATGTTATTTCAAATATTTTCTATGCTTCCTTTATGTTGCCCTGTGTTCTCCAGGCTTTTATTTAGCAAGAGGATTTTTACTGTTTTGCTCCTGCTATTTTTATTCATAGTTTTGTGGTTTTTTTTAATTAAAAACAGAAAACAGTACAACAACAGCAACAAAAAGTCTGCTGCGATGTCCTTCCATTCATTCAGGGTCGGGCTTTCCTGTGAGAGCCATTTCCTGGTAATAGCTTTTTCAGCTTCAACCAGTAGAATGGTAATTAAGTATTTGGCCTTTTTTTGCCTTTCCAGGGGCAAAATTCCAAAATACATGATCAAAAACTCTCAGGTCCTCAAAAATGCTTTGCAGTGCTGTACACACACACACACACACACACACACACACACACACACACACACACACATATATATTTATATATATATATCCCTTCCCAATAGTCTTTAATGGCCGGGCAGTCCCAGAAGCCATGATAATGGTTTGCATTTTCATTATCACATTTCCTCCAGCAACTCCCAGTTGTTTTACCATAGTGAGATTTCTAAGATGGTGTAATAAAGAATCTTATTAAACATTTCCAAATGTATTTACTCCATTTCTGTGAAGCACTACATTTCCAAAGGTATGACCATGTCTTTGTCCTTTCCTCCTCAGTTATTTTTAACCCTCCTTCCTACTCACACTTTATCTTATTGTATGTAGATAAGAGTGTTTTAAAACTTGACAATCCCCGGTATATACCTGAAATTATTCTATCCAATGTCTCTGAATTGTATGCTTGTCCAAATAATTGTAACAAGTGAACCCTGGTCTAGTTTACCTCTTTTACTTTTTTATGAATATAATGCTGAACTTGCAGGTAAGATATTTCTATTTGAGTGAATGAAAACTTAACATGGTTGCTCCTTTCATTACCTGACATATACAGTTTATCTGGTGTAAAATCTGAATCATATGCAAGCCTTTTCAGAGATATGATATCATCTTCTAATTTGAATTCTTTTATAACAATTTTCCACATTTTAAGAATCCATTTCACCCAAGGAAAATCATTACTGTTTATGTAACTTTGTATCCTACTGTTAGCTAGAATTGCCTGTATCGAGGTGGCACACATCCTCTCTTCGATAGTTTTCCTCTGGACATTGTAAGATGGGTTGCACCAGCATATGATTGCTCTCATCTCTGCTGCAAAGAAAGTCTCTAAGACAGGGTAAGCCCCTTTGTCTTTACTTAACTATAAAGTTTTGAAACTAATTCTTGTTTTTTTCCCTTGCCATTTGTATCTCGAAATGATTTTTTTCCAATTTTTTAGTCATAACTTAATAAACTGACTCCACTAATTAACTTAAAGTATTAACTGGGCACAGCGTTAAAATATTGGGAGGAAAAATGGATAATGTTCAGGACTAGTCATAGAATAAAACAGATCTTAGGGTCTTAACATTGATCAAACATTATAGAAAATATTCATGCAGCAGGATAAAATTTAAACCTGGATTGTGTTCAAGTACAAAAATTAAATTTACTTGAAACATCTCGCATCATAACTCTGTCAGTATGAGTGCTGCTTTGTAAGAAATGAGATTGCCATTAAATGAAAAATCCAGTATGATTAAATACAGGATGATTTGACCTAATGGGACCTTTTTCAAAGCCCCCATTTTAAGTTAAGCAGGAAGTTAAGATGCTGAAATTAGTTATTGACCCAGTAAAAGTCCAAGTAACACAAATTCAGATGTTGCAGTAAATAGCTTCAAACTGTCATCTGTATCAGACTATCACCTAGCCAATTGTTCTGCCTTTATAACAAAAATATACTTGGATTACAGACTTAAATTGCAGAGGAAATTGATTAACTTTGTAAAAAATTAAGCTGAATTGAAGCACGGCAGCTTAGAGAATCAGACTCATGCTCAGTTGATTGAAGGACCTAGTTAACAATCTCCTAACATGGTTGTAACATGATTGTATGTAAGCACTTAGGTTCCACTTTGTGAATTAATTTGGTAGAGAGCCAGCTTCACACCATGGAGGTCAGAGGGCTGTGCTGTAAACTATGCTCTGTGGATTGATTTTGTGGTAAGCTTAATTGATGGAGAATGACTACTAACAACCAGGGCTCTAAATGAACTTTTCTGGTTACCACCCAGTATGGCTAGTAGATTCCTAATTTTACCAGCCAATCAGAATTTCCACTGGCCAAATCTTTTTCAGGTAAAAATAAAACCACATTATAAATGCACCTGGATGCATTTAATAACACATGGCTCTTTAAATGCTTTTCATTGTTTTGTTTTTGTTAATGAAAATGTAAAAAAAGAAAAATAACATTCTCTTAACTTTATTTTTTCCGATAAAGAACAAAGTAACATTATAATTTTTTTTGCTTTAAATTTGATCAATGATCTTATTTAAACTATAACATACTATATATTTTTTAGATTACTGGAACAACAAATAAAACAAATTAAAAAAGAAAAGGCTTATTTGAACACAAATCAAAGATATATAATATTAAACAAATAAATACAAACAACTTAACTAAACAGTCAATCCTAGATTTTCATACCAGCTCCACATTTAACTGACACCTAATCAAATGTCTGATAAATGTCAAATAAATATTTATTTATTTTGACTGCATGTCATTATGTAACACCAGTGATTGAATGGACCTCAGCTGAATGAAATGAAGCCGTCACAACAAAGGTCTGTAAAATAATAAGCAAAGTAACTTGTGCAAAATATGTTTTTTGACTATTAAATCGACTTACCAGCAGAATTTCAATACAACCAAGGATATACATGGCACCGGCAAAAGTGGTGCCCAGGTAAAAGCAAATCCCAACAGCTCCACCAAACTCAGGCCCCAGAGAGCGAGAGATCATGTAATATGAACCTCCAGCTGTGAGTCACAAACACAGGATTCAGTGCTCTGCTCTAATACAAACATACTAATACATGCCCTCGGGTATCTACTTACCTGGTACGACTCCATTTGTTGCAATAGCACTCATGGAGATGGCTGTGAGCATGGTCTGAAAACAGGAGCAGACAAGAGAGGAGGATTACAGGACTCCAAGAGGCTGCAGGGGCAAGCCAAATTAAACATCCCTGAAAGCGAGGCTTTAATGAAGTGAAAAAGTAAGAAAACACATCTGCAGCACAAGAGACTGACTCATTTGGTCATGTTTTGTTTTTTCTTCTTTTGGAAGGATGATAATATTTCTGATGTAGCATTTATTTGCTCTTAGAATGGAAGGTCTGCATTTAAATACAATTTATCTGTAAATGATTTCAGCATTTCCACTTTCTAACATTTTATTGCCTTGTGTTTCAGGGGAAATTTTTCTCACTGTGCTAGATCTGCTGTAAACATAACCTTCAGTGTCTATATGGCCATCATCTACCACCATGACTGTTATTTGTAAGAAAATGAGAGCGTAAGAAAAGTAGACAGGGCTATGACCTCACTTGACCTAATCTCAGTCTTCTTTTTTTATTAAAATAAGTTGGATTTGAAACTGACAGCAAAACTTAATAACAATCTTTTTTCAACTCATACTTTTTGAATCTCATTCAGGAATTATAGTGTTTAAAGTTGTTTTTCCTCCTCTATATTATATTTATATAATATAGTTTATAGTATAGTATATAGTATATTTATACAAATAAAGTGGTCTGCGTTGAGGATGTTGTGTCTAAAGATCAACAAAATTTTAAGCCATTTTATGGGACATCAGGAACTGTATGCAGTTGTTGCATATAAGAAATGACTTCTTATTTAAACTAGTGAACAATCCTTTATTGTGCCAAAACAAGATTTAAACATAATTTACTCATTAAAGACAAATTTCAATGGTAGTAAACAAATCATTATGAAAATAAAGTAGTTTATTAGTAGTAGCAGTCCTGCAACTCCCGTATTTTTGACAGCACAAAAAATATTTGCAAAGAGATACAATAATAATAATATTATAATATTATTATAATAATAAAAAAATAATAACAATAAAAAGAAGAAGAATCAATGTTTATGTAATGGTATAAAATTACTTACTTTTGGCATTACATGTTCAAACCAAGAGGTAGAGATGGCTTTGGAACATTTACTTCTACACACTTTTAATAAGATTCATTATTGTAACAAAAAATAGTTTTACTAGACAGTAGAGCAGACCATTAAAGGGTTAACTGCAGCAAAGCTGGTAGATTTAATATGTCACTTACAATAAACTGGCAATGTGCAGAGGAACCAAGGCTCATAGATTGATCTTTTACATGTCTTATATATGTCTATCACTGTAGTATTCTGTGTCAGAATTCATAGGTAAATTTTATTAAAACATTTCCTTTCTTAACTGAAGATGATGGGGATTGTTACATAAAACGTTCACCACAGCAGAAGTATTTGCAGTTTTACACACCGTAGAGCAACACATGAAGACAATTATAAAGGAGCCAAAGACACCTCCGATCCCGACCATCCAAGTCATCCGCAGGAAGAGGATCACCCCAAAAATATTCTGGATACATGGCAGATACACTCCCATCAGAGTGCCCAGCTGAGGTGCCTATAAAACATGCAAAACAACTTTTAGTATGACAAAAAAAAGTGCTTTCAGGCCTCATTCACTAAGCTGAACACTTCAGACTTTCAGATTTCATTTCTACTATGAAATCTGAAATGTTAAGGAGTCCTCATTAAGATTCAGCACAGTGCTTTATTCAGAGAAGACTGTGATGTTAAGGAAGTGAGTGATGAACAGACAGCTGAAAGTCACTGATAGTATCTTGTCCACAGGGGAAAGACACCCAGTGGTGCTCTGACTGCAGCACTGCAGCATCTGTAAAAGCATAAAGTGACATGCTAATTCTTACTGTGTGTCCAGCTGCAGGTTTCAGTCCATAAATGAATAATGGACTGCTGCTTTATATGATATCGCTGCTTTCTCACACTATGTAATGCCTAAATAGCAAGTAATACTATTAAAAAATTTTATGCATGAAATTTTGTATTGACCATTTTCAATTTTTTTTTAAAAGATTTTTCCAATCTACAGTTGCCTAGATAAAGCTTTACCAACTTCTCACAGCAGGAACATTTTGGTTATAATGCCTGCAACCTGTTGGTGTCTAAAATGGAGGCAAACAGTACAGCCATTGTAACAAACTGTGCAGAAATATGACGGAAATCTGGAAAGAACCCAGGCTAACCTGTTAAATGATTACAGATGAAACAACAGGCAAGCATAGCGATAAGTGAAAGAAGGTCGATAAAACTTATGTCGAAAAAAATTAATTTAAAACAAATAGCTAAGACTGAAAAATCAAGTTAAACATTGTATTACATCACATAATTGGATTTACCCATAAATGATAAAAAGTCTTTCAAGAAGTATTTCACTGCTTTATATTAAGAATGCAAAGTAGTTTACATTTCAGTCACTTCTAAGCAGGTAAATGATCCCGACTTAATTTGCGCCAATAAAACACTTTAAAACATCCAACTAGTGATTTTTATTTGTTTGTTTATTTATTTATTATTATTATTTCTATACATTCCACTCCATATATGCATCTCATTGGCGGCAGTGAGGGGGCAGGTCAGTGCCTTGTCCAAAATTACTTTAACACATGTGGAGGGGTCATACCACCAACTTTCTGCTTGGAAAATGACTTCTTCTGTTGTGCTTCCATTTTGTATTGCAGCAGGGTGGACACAAACAGGTCAGAGGCAGTCCTTTACCTTGACAGGTTTTTTTGAAGGCCGCGCCCCCTCCTCATTATTTTCTGCCTCTTCATGCTCTTTGCTGCCAGTCGGCAGGTTGGAGTAGTTGGCCAGAGTGCTAAGCAAGGAGGAAACCATTGGACTGGTATCCATCTCCTCCTGCAGCACAAACACATACATACATAAGTATCTGATGGAACTTCACAGTATTCATACATTCACATTTCTAGCCTAATCTAAAAATTATAACCCTAGTAAATATCATTGCTGGTCATTGAGCAAACCTCAAAGAGAGCCATGCTCTTGCCGTCATATTGCTGAGTCTTTTCTGTATCGGTATCTGCACTGCTGTTGATGAAAGGGCTGCTTTCTTTGGGGTTTCTATCACCTGAAAGAAAAAATCACCAGCCCATAAGTCGTCCAGTTCATACCAGGTGTGGTGTTTTCATTGTGAATGAAGGGGTTAAAAAACTATTACAACTCAATCTATATACATATTATACATATATATGACAAGAATGCATAAACATAATATGGTAGCTCAAAAAAAAAAAGAAGCTCAGAAATATTTTCTATTGCTCCACGAAGCCTGTAACTTATTGTGTTGACTACCTAACCTTGCCCTAACCATCTTTGGTAAATCTTCTATTATAGACTGTGTCATCCCAGTAAGGCTCTGCAGGGAAATAAAACTCAAAGAGACAGAAAAGGAAAGAAAGAGAAAATAAATGCAGAAATTAATAATAACAAAAAACAGCACAAAATACATGACATTTTGTACAAAAACAAGTGTTTTTATATTTTAGAGGCTAGCACAATCACACACTTCTCAGACACCCATCTATCATCTCAGCCATTTTTTTCTTAGAGTGCTTGGCCTTTTTGTATTTGGCCTCTATATCTGAGAGTGCACACACTTTAAATTTTTATAATTGTTTATTTTGTAGCAGTGACATGGGCTCAAGTTGCTTTGCTCCAAGAATACACTTTGGTAAAAGACAGGTTTGACAAGTGTAAAAAATTCAAACACTAAGCTAAATGCTTATTTCTGAATTCCTGTTAGGTTAACTTTCTAAACCAATATTCTAGCACAAATTAAATGCACCATACAAAGTTGGTGCTTACCAGGACTGAACAGCACACAAATACTCACACATCTCCGTAGATAAACAGATGTTCCAGCAGTTCCAGTGCTCCAGCATTATTTAATTTCACATGTGTTACAGGATTTAAGGTTTTAAAACTCTGGAGAATCCTTACATAATTTAAACAAAGTGCAATATTCATATTTACAGCCGATGCACTGTATTCCTCTGTGTATTTGCAGCTTATCTTATGTTCTGGTCAGTGCTGATTTGTGTCCCAGCAAAGGGTCCGCTGGCAGGTTTAAGGGACGTTTTGTAATTTTTTTCTAAGCAAGGTTGGTGTGCAGTACTTAATTTATATATATATATATATGAAATGCAGTCAGTGTCTTACCTCCTGTATATAGTGATCGGAGTACTCCCAGTGTTTTACAGTGTCACTGCCTATGTTTTAATCAGCCCCAGAAAGAAAAATAATTCTAGAACAAAACAGTATTTTTTATAGCAAAGCTCTCAAAGCCAGACAAACATCACCACATTAAAACATGGCTAGTGGTCAAATCAATCCTGCATATACAGTACTAGTAAAAAGTTTGAAGCTAAACTGCATTAGAAAACATTTCAGCCTAATGTTGTTGAGACTTTTATCAATACCAGAACGCAGCACATTTAAAAGGCCTCCCTTAGAATATTATAAGTGATCAGACCTTAAAAATGACCACCCCTCCACCCCCACTTTAGATAATGGTCCTAATTTGTCGCTATATTGTGGAGGGAGAATAATTTTCTTAGACTCTTTTCAGTCAAACCGGGTTTTGTGACATTAAGATCCGCATCAAGTTTTATTTTTGCTTTCAGTTTGGATTATGTTGAAGCCAACCAATGCTGCGTAATCCACTGTGATTTTTAAATCTGCATTAAAAGCTCATTTCTGCTCTTAGCTTAGAACAAAATCTGCTTTAAAAGAATGTAAATGCAATTTACTCTCATTTTATTAAATGCCTTTGTGTCTGCCTGTGTGTTTGAGCGGCATCTTTTTTAATGTAACTCATTATACATCTTTTTGTTTCTGTACTGTGTCTAAAACTGTGTATAAAACATTGTACATGTTTTGTTTCTGTACTGTTATATCTGTCTTTCTCCTTTTGCTGTATTTTTCAGATGTGATGATTGTAGAGCAAAATTATCTCAGAAATACTAAGTCTGGTCTGTAGAGTACCTGCTGACCTTCATTGAGCAGCTCTAAAGCATTTTCACATCACTCATGCAGCAAAGCTGTGTGTCAGAATCTTTGCTGGCTGCCCTGAGTTTCACCCTTGGGATGGAAGTGATGTACAATTGTCATCCTTCAAAACATTCATACAAATAAAAGCTCTACTGAATTTTCTTTCCTTTTAAATCTGTGTATTTTACCCTCCCCTGCCCCCTCAAACAATAATCCACTACAATAATCCAGTTGCAATGTGCACATCAACAATCCTCACTTTTTAACTGGAGATCTGATGCAACCACCCTCTTCTTCACAATTACAAATGACTTTATAGTGACAAATGAACCAGTCAGAGGTCTAAGTCAAACTACTGTCCTGAATTATGGACATTTATGGACAATTATGGACAGAATTGCCAACAGCACATTTGCCTTTTATTTTAGTTTTGCTTTGTCATGTAGCATCCTGATATTTGCATCTGATTACTGGTCAATATATGTTGTTTTGTTTGTTCACGTTTTTGCTTTCAAGAATTGCTACAGAATGTTTGTAAGCACTATTTTTAAGTACATCCACTAGAGCTAATAGTGAGCCGATAGTAGTACAAAACCCCTCTTATGTCTGAGAACCATATTCATAACATAAACAAAGAAATTATATTAGGATAAAGGATTGTGGGAGGTTTTTGCTGTCTGTCTAGAGTCTAGACAGTAATCCTGCACAAGTAGGATACCATTTCTTCTAGTCCTTACCACTACCTTCAGAAATCCTTCTGTCCCGAAGAAAAGTATAAACTCTCCCTGTGAGGGCTCAAGTGTACAAAAGCCTCTACAGCCCCTGTTCAGCAGATCTATGTCTGTTTCACTGGAGCAACAGCTCATTAATTCAGTAATATTTTGGCCCCTGGAGTGCATTGTCAAGGGCTTTTTAAATATAATATAGCAAACATGTTCAACCCACCATCTTTGTAGAGATACAGATAAAAGCATTACAAAAACGAAGACATTTCTATTTTTAACCCCAATAGGCTTTTTATTTTTTATGAAATTCTAAACTGTAACCAAACAAGAGTAACAGCAAAGTTAAAATTTGTAAGACATAAAATATATATATATATATATATATATATGTATATATATAAATATATACACCTGTTTCTCACCTGTTAGTATCAGTAGTAAAACTGGTGTTAAGAGTTGTAGTGAAACTGTCACAAAGAGGTTGTTACCCACTCTGAGCATGCATAGAGGAGGTAATGTGAAATTACACTGTCATGCATAGCACCTGCATTTGATTTCTATCAATTTTTCCTTTATTGGATGGGCAAATGTAGGTGATTTTTTTTAAGCAGACTAATCAGGCCAACTTTATCCAGCAGCGGCGAATCTGACACGAGACTCTGTTTTAACTAGAAGAGCTGTGTGGTGTTTATTGCCAAAGCTAAACATTCACCGCTAAACAGCCAGTTTGTCACATATAACTTTCTCTGCTCCGACCACCTGCTGTGCATCTCTCTCTTTCTCTCTCTCTCTCACACTCTCTCTCCCCCTCCCTAGCTCATCCTTAAGAGGGCCATGATGTTCTTTTAACAAAGTCTCGATGCAATGAGACATAACTCTCATCCAAACAAAAAGTCGATTTAAAAAAAAAAGCCGACTGGTCATTCATGTTTAGTTCCCATTTGAATTGTGCTACATTTTTAAGAAAAATGCTCTTGTGGGATGAGATGCAGATATGTGGTGGGTATGAAAAACTTGCCATATCTGCTCAGCCAATGTCAAACAGCTTATTGTGCTTTTTACCCTTGTTTGATGCAGTTATTGGATTGAGTGACTGAATAACAGTCTGAAGGCAATTTAATAATTAATTCATTTAACAAATAGGGGCCTCTGTAGCATGTGGAAGAAACATACACAGCCACAACTGCCTGGCACGTCCTCCTTATGCTGGTCACCAGCTTGGTCACACATTGCTGTGGGATGACATCTCATTCTTTAACCAGCATTTGTTGCAAGTCAGCCAATGTGGTTGTGTTGGTCATTCTGACACAAACGGCATGCCCGGGCTGATTCCACAATTGTTCAATGGGGTTGAGGTTAGGACTGCAGACTGGCTAGTTCATCCTCTCCACTCCAAAATTATGGAGCCAGTTTCTGAATAACCCCACTCTGTGCAGGCAAAGGTTTTCATCTTGGAGGAGGATGAGTTTGATACAGGACAATGGAGATTTGGGATTACAGAATCTCATCTCTCTGCATTGAGATGGCCTCCAATGATGAGCCTTTTTTTCCACTGAGATGAATTTGAATCCAGAGAATTTCTTTTCCTTGCGGAATATCATAATTGAAAATTGATTTGCAGACCACAGTTCAAAGAGAGGTAATTCATCCTTGGTTTTAAGAAAGAGTCAGCTATTCTGGTGCCCTGGGGCTATGCAGAATAATTTTAGAGTCTGCCTTAGGATTTTAGTTTAAGCTCATAAGTGGTACTAACCCATGAAATAACATAAAGGTAACTGTTAACCCATGAAGGACTTTGTCTTCTTTCTGTTTGTTGCACTTTTGTACATACTCTGAAAGTATGCAACATCACAAATTTTGGGAAATTAAAGGCCAAACCATTTCCAACTGATTACAGGACAAACAAGAATAACTGACAAGGAGATGAAAGAGGATTATTTTAGTTATTGTGGCACCTACAGCATTTGCAGAATGTGTGACCTAATATTAAAAGAGATGCTTATATAAATATACTTGCAGTATTTGGTTTATAGCACATTAAGGATAGCCATTAAGGTCACGACTTATCCACTCTAGTAAAAAGCAGTTTGCTGGCAAAAAAAAGAGCACATGAAGCCGTGAATAGCACACACATTTCTGTCTGGACATTACCTGCTGTATTCACACATAAACTCTCTCAGGTATTATTGGGACTTCAAAATTAAAAATGGGCAGGGTTAAAGTTTAGTCTTATTGATGTTTTCTCACATAAATCTGCTCCAGATAATGTTCAAAAAACTTCCTACAGCTCAAAAAGACTGACTTTGTTACGGAAAATCTATTTAAATATCAATGCTGTGACTGCTCCATGATGAAAGCATTCAAATTAAAGGCATTGTGGTGGTGGAGATCTGTACCCTTGATGTGACATGGTTATTAAAAAATAGGCAGTTCATTCCAGCTTTTAAAAGCTTAATAGGACACAGGCTCAAGGGGATTATCCAGCAGCTGCCAGAGGTTGTAGAGAAATGCAGAAATTAACTTCTGCATGTGAGAGAAATGCACCAATCAGCTGCACATCAGCATCATTATCATTTTTTTTTTTTTTATCTTTCCTGCTATAAACCAGGAATTAAAGCTAATTCCATAAAGTCATTTGTTTAATTTAATTAAATTTTCTCATTGACACTTTTTTCCTTGTTGCTCTGCCTGCTTCCTGTCTCTCTCTGTCACTCAGAAGCAACTCTCATGTATTTATATTATAAAAATCAATTAAGCAAAGTGTTAAAAAAACCCTCTGTCTGATCAAAAGAATTCTTACAGCTAGAATAGACTAAATGAACATAGTTACACATTCTAAATAAAATGCTAAACTTTCCATAAAAATAGAAGCAATAACAGAAAAATTGTTATTAATACGTATTGAGTACAGTAAATGTTAGCATTAATTAATGATGACCTTAAATATAAACTGTGACAAACATCAGTATGTATGCAACAGAGCACCTAGCATGTCTATAAGTTCTAAACAAATAGCTGTTTTTTCAGGTATTAAAAATTTAATTGAATTAATTTTGATTTGTTTGTATTTTTTCCCACATTCAGGATTTAACTTTGCTTTATTGTCATTTTTATCTGTATGTTGTAGACAATGTTATCCTCTATGCTGTTGCATGATAGGTTAATGGATGCTAACAGATTAAATAAACTGATTTACAAAGCCAGTGATGGTAGATATGGACTGTCTGACAGTTTTGCTAAAGAGGAGGACGCTGTCCAACATATCAATATTTCACAGCCACTTCATGAGATGGTGGTCTGTCAGAGGAGCACATTCAGCAACAAGAACCCCTCATCATGATGCACATTCAATCATTTGTCTGTACATGCTATATAAACCAAACAGTCTTGCTCTCTAAAAATAGCTGGGTTATCATTAACCCCAGTTCTGTCAGTTTTTGTTTTAGTTCTTCTTTGTCTGTTGTAGTCTTATCTTTAGTTTCTGGTCTTGTCTTTGAGTCATCTGTCTTGTTTCCTGTTTTGTTTTATTTTATAGAGTTTATCCCCTTGTGTATTCTCTTTCACTTACTTCCTGCTCCCTGATTCTGGTTCCACATTGCCACACTTGCTTCTCGTTTTGTAATTAATCCCGTCTGCATTTATGCTCCAGATTTTTCTTTGTTCATTGCCAGTTTGTTGTGTTTGCTGTGCTATGTTTCTTAAGTTGTATCAGTTGGGTTATTTTAATAACATAGTCAGTCAGTTTTAGTTCTGCCTTTTGTTTAGTTCTGGTATTCCTGCTTTTGCAGTGTTTTATTAAAACATCTTTACCCTTACATCCATCTGTCCCCTGTAAGTCCAGTATTTGGGTCCTACTTCCTCATCTCATCATGTGGATCCTTCACAGTTTCAAGCTTTCTTTACATTTATTAATTTATTGGTTATGACTATGTTTCTATTTTAATATATGTATTTGTGTTGTGGATAATTTAATTTTAGAGATTTTTCAAATTTGTATAATTATTTCTATATTTTCATTTGTATAGAATAAATGAAAAAATAGTTTTTATTAGATTACAATCAGTAATTTAGATCAAAAGTGTGGCAAGACGTCCTCTTCTCCCCTTTGCCATGTTGCACTGCCATCTTACTACAGCCGCGCAGAAATTGCAAACCAAACACTGGCTCTAGTTGCCCGTTTGTTGTAGCCAAATGAAAGTGATGGCAATTTGAGCTCCTTTGCCACTATTTTATACATTGAGCCTTCAAATAAAACAATAGCTATAATGCTAACATCAGCATGTATATATCACGTTGGTGAATTTGATTAGAAATATATTAACTTTAGCTAAAGCCCACAGGACAGCTGAGGCTGAGGAAAATCTTGTACATTTTTTAGGTATGTTGACTCAGTGAAGACCCTGAATGAAGAATTAAGAAAACCACAAAGTAATTTATATAACTTAACCTCTATCTATACCAGACTACTATTATTTCACTTGTAATCACAAGTATAAGTTATGTTAGGGTTAGGCTAAGGCCAATAGAATTTTTATTTTTTTTTATTGTGGATAATTTAATTCCACCCATGAGACTGTAAATGCACCAAAATTTCCAGAAAGTAAATACCACAGCTGCAATCCCACTAGTTAAGTTCAACAGTGTTTTATAGCAGGTAAAACTGAGGTGACAGCAGCTAAAACTGTCACTGACTTTAGAAAACTAACAATTCAGAGAAACTCAGTTAACGTATCAGTGATAAGTCACTTCATTTATTTGGTTGTGTCTCAATCTAAAAGTAAAACATTAATAAAAAATACTCTTTAATTCAAGTAATACCAAAGTCTTTTCTCTATCCAACTAAATTGGGTTTTATGTTAGTTTGTTGCTGTGCTGATCCATCAGCCTGTAGGTGCATCACTTCTTCAATGTCTTAACTATTTGATGGAATGATATTAGACCTTGTATAAACATTAACAGTACCTAGAGGATGATTTCATACAAGTCCCGTAATTCACTGGCTTTTCCTCAGGCATTGATTTTCCATTCTAAGATAGTGCTAAATTTTCAGTCTCAAGTGAAATACCTTAGTTGGATTCCCAGTTAGGACCAACATCACCATGCCATCATGCTAAGAAGCATCTGCTCTACAAATTTAATGATTATAAATTCCTCAAAGTCTGTCTTTTGAACAGCTATCTACTTGAAGTTGGTTCACTCTGTAAATTATGGAGAAGTATATATCATATTATAGAGAAGTTATATTTGCTGAAATGCCTGATGTCTGTATGGCTATATATATTTTTACTAGCAGCAACTTCACCAGCTTCAAGGCATACAGTTAATCCACATCTTTCCATCATCTTGTCAACAGATCTAGTGCATGACAGAACAAAAGAAAAGAAAACCTAAAAGCCAAAACAGCTTAAATGTCCTTTAGATGTGAATTCAGTTGCCACTGAAATCAATTTACACTTCTGCTTCTCCAACAGTCACGTTAACCAAAAGAAGCACTTTATAATTGGTGAAAACTGGAATTCCTCATATAGCCCAGCTGCTGATCGAAACGCCCGGTTCCTTTATTTGCTAATATAATATAACATTCAATTACAGTCAAATTACAGTTTTTGTGAATCTTTGGTGGCTTCAATTTCTTGAAGAATCTGGACATAGATATTTTTGACGCCCATATATTGTTCTGTGGTGGCGCCTTACACAGAGAAGTTTACTTGTTATTGCATTTTTCTGCCAAATGGCTGCAGGGTTAATAAAATAGGAGAAAAATGTGTCCCCTTCTTTGTTTGACTATTCCTGTTGTTGGTTTTAACAAATCATTGACAAACAACACATTACGTACAAGTTGGATTAAAATGAAACTTGCTCCTCTAAATGGTCCATTGGGAAAAGGTTATGTATTTACCTTCAACTCATTTTTCTTTATGTTTGTGTGTCTCTTTGTTTTCCAGTTCAAGCTAACATTAAGCTAATCAGCGTCGATCATTTTAGACCAGTTCTCCTGGTAATTTGGCTTATGGAGGAAATGCATTTGTGTCTGTCTGCATTTAAACATGACCCAGAATCCCTCAGTCTGCAGATATTGAAAACTACACAGATGAATACAATACAGCATCCGATTAATAAAAGTTCACTTTCTTTGGATTAGTCATTCTTCAGCCAATCACAGGCTTGCACAGGGGCAGCGCACGGCCTTGCTTTCCATACTGAAGTGGAGATTAGGGACATGAGGGTTGCACCCTTGGAGGATGAGGGTGTTGTAACACCCACACTTTTCCCGGTGAGAGAGTTCAACACCAGTATTGTTTCCATGTTTATTTTTACTTTTTCCAGCATTTTCCATGTCCTCCTTGTCTGTGCTGCACAGCCCCTCCTCTCCCCCTCCCTCTCCTGTTCCTTGAATCATGACACTGCCAGAGTGATCGGCTGATAAACTTTTTTGTTGCATGTAGCATCTCTGTTGTTGTGTTTATCGTTCAGCTGAGTAGGAAGTAACTTACTAGGTTCATGGTTCACACGACACATATTCACCTAAAAGTATTGTATTTGTACGTGGCATCAAAAGTAAGCAACATTTAGCAATTCTTTGTCAGGCAGACCCATATCACTATTATGTGAAGCTGAAGAATGAACAAAGTTGAAAACAACAGCAGCCTGTTTCAATCAGAAATGGCTTGCATTTATTTCATGACATCATGTTTCAGTATCAGCTGAGGTTTGCTGGTGCTACAGCTGTAAAATCTGCTAGACATGAGACAGTTAGATGGATCAGTGTTTTCCCTCACCTTCTCATTTTCAGTTTTTTTTTTCTGTGTTCTTGTTTAAGGCTTAGCTTGGCTGGACATGCAAACTATTAGCAGGTAAAATTATTATGATGAAAGCAGTGAGAGAAAAGAAATATAGACATGCATTTATTCTTACCAGAACCAGAACAATATCTCATCAGCAGGAAACATCTAAGCTGCTGGGCTTCAGTCTAAACAACCATCAAAGCCTGAGAAGTATGCTGAGAGAAGAAGTGTCCACTGTGGCTGTAAGTGGGAATAACAGTAAGACAAAATGGTAGCAACAGTAGCACAAATAGAAGAAACTCATTCAGTTAGCAAACTGAAATTGTTACATTCTGACTATGTGAAGTGACTATGATGCTGCGAGCAAGCTGAGAGAAAAAGAAGAAAGGATTAGACCATACTCAGTGTGCGAACCACAGGGGAGCTATAGCTGCGCTGCAAGTTAAACTTCTTGTAGGCCTACTTTACAAAATACAAAATAAAGGAGTAAATGTGTGGCTAACACACTTGCAGTCTTTGCTAATAACTATACAAAATGTCCAAAGAAAAGCAAGGTAGCCGAACAACGTTAGTATTTACTTAAAGGCTGAAGGAGCAGGGCCAGCCAGATGTAGCCACTACATCTCATACAGTAAACAAGTCAAATGAAGCTGGAGATGAGTTTGACAGTAATGTTAACACAACAGAGGAAGAGGCTAGCGAGTATGCTGATCACGCTGGACAACCCAGCTCTTCTGTTACACCTGCCGGAGAAGGGGCACGGATGACGGTCAAGGTTGCTGCCAAGGACTGCTGCTGGCTGGAGCAGTCAGCAATAGAGAGAATGGAAGGATTGTTGCCCATGGTTGACAAGAATGGGATCCTTAGTTGCTCTAGATGCAGAGATGAAAAACTCTTTCTTCTTTTGGAAAGGGTGAGGTAAGGTGGTCTTTGCGAAAAGAGTGGTAAAGAAATATTTGCAAAGCACAATTGCAACTGTTATGCATTATTGTTGCATGAGAGTTGTTAACTATTATGTATTGGTACACCTATGTTCTGTGGGAAAGCTATGACATCAGTTGCCATCATAACATTCCTTGACAACCCCCCCCCCCAAAAAAAACCCCAACAACAACAAACAAACAAACAAACAAACAAACAAAAAACACAACAAAAAACAAATACAAAAACATAAATAAAAACAGTAAAAAAAAAAGCCCACGATATGGTACGCACACTGACCACACTGTATTCCATAATCTCCCATTTAAGATGATTTGGAAGGAGAGATATTTTAGCTCATGGAAAGATCGGAGGAGAGATCCATCCCTACTTCCTACCTGTTTTTTTTTTGTTTTGTTTTTGTTTTTTTCTATCTATTTAGATTCAGCTGCTTTGCTTTCGGGCCTTATACTAGGCTATCAACAGAAACAACCAACAAAATTAGAGCATAGAATGTACACAGTGTTCAAACAAATAATTCCACCTTCGATTCCTTCAAATTAGTACACAGCTAGTAATGTATTGCCAAATACTGACGTTTTACAAACCTTAAAAACACTTGGGTAAGGACACTATCTGGATTTAAGAAAAATGTATTTAAGGTGCTCTTGGGATTTTTTTCCTTTACAGCTGTTCCCTTCGTAGGTTGCTCCAGTAAATTATCATACATCCATCTAACCCTATGTTCTACATTCTTCTACATTACACCAAATAACATCATGTCCTATTTAACTTCATCCATAAATCTCCTCTTTGGTCTTAAGCCTCATGTTCGGTAGTTCCAACCTCAGCATCCATCTGCTGATTCATTTTACCCAAGACCCATTTATGTTCCTTTTACATAAGTAAAAAGATATGTCCGTTTCAGGACCAGGGTTGGGGACCTCTGCTGTGCCCTTTATGTTATCATGATTGTTAGGTAATACATCCACTAGAGGGCAGTGTAAAATTCACAGTTCACCTCTGAGTTCAAACATAATTTTAGACAATAGTAAACAGTGGAGAAAGCGACATAAAAAGAGGCAGTGCAGCAGAATGTGATGGTTGGTACAGCCATTAATTACCTTGCTGCTTCTTTTTTGCTTCTTTTGCTAGTCACATGCTAGCTATACTGCTCAACACTGCCTCCACGGTTTCCAAGGGTACTGCTCAGTTTGCTGTGTCGGGCAGCGCATCCTCAAGCTCACTGAAAATGGATCTAATGATGCATGTAATGGACACAGGAGACAGACGGAAGGCTCTGTATCCGTGCTTCCCCTTTCATGTACTTATTCTAGATCCGTTCCTCCATGGCTTTTTTTTTTTTAAATTCAGATTATATAAATCTTCTTGCTGATATCTTCCTGATACAGATCTATAGCAATGCTAAGCAAGTTAACAAAGATTAGATGTCCCTTATGAACAAACACATGAAAAGATGTAGTGTTTTTCTCCAACCAAAAAAAGTTTGAAGGCTGCAAGCACAACCTGCCTATTTTACTTAAAGATTGAAAAAGTGAAAGCAACATAAGTTATGCATGTGAACCGTATTATGTGTTTGACAGAGTTTTACCCAGTAAGACACAGCAGTATGAAGGACGAGGGTAATTTAATCTGCAATACAACTGATTTGATAAAAAAAAAGAGAAAAAGAGAAACCTAGTAAACACACTGAGGTGGTGATCATGGGTCAATCTAAATAATCATGTAAAAAAAGCCAAAACCTTAATCCATCTTTGCTATTTTGAGCTTTTTCACTGTTTATGTATTAAAGTTAGTGACTCATGCTGTGCTTATAGCACCTGAAGAGCAGCACAATGCATGGAGGATTACTGGCAATCACACAAATGCCATTTTCTTCCTGTAGCCCACTACTAATGTTCTGTCATAGTTATTAGAAGGAACTGTGTGTTTTTCTTTCTGAAGTTTGGTGTTGATGAGCACCGGGAATATCCGAGTATAGAGAGGCCTCTAATTTTATGTAACAATGACATAATTTAACAAATAAATCCAAGCTTCTAACAGATGGTGAATTGAATGAATACTTACAATATTATGTAAGATCAATGAAAAAAATATTAATTAATAAAGCAGAAAAGCTACATCTATGAATGTCTTTTGCCCTTCAATAACTGCAGTAGTTATGACCATGGTGTAGAGTCTCTTGCATTAGCTGTAAAGTTATGTTAATATGTCATATGACCTTCTCTCAGTGAAATTACAGTGGTGGACACTCTGCATTAACGTATGGGCAATCAGACAAATTGATTCAGATTCAAACATCAGTGGATAAGCGAGCAACATCTGGCAAGCAGATTAAATCCATCTGAGTGGGTCTGTGGTTATAATAACGAGGGCAGGCATGTCAGACCAACTTTAATGGAATATGTTAACATTTGCTTATTTACTTGTGCTTAGTTTACAGAATCTGCCCATTAGTGTCTTCAAAGCTCACTAATTACCACAATATTTCTTACAGTAAAAAAAAAGATGTAATCCAGCTCATAATATTTATAAGACCACAATTTTCATCTTTTATATGCAGGTAAGTAAATGAGGAAAAAGTATACCCACATAATTTACCTGACTTGAGTATGTCTTTGTATTTTTTAAAGCACTAAATTAGTTGCTTTTCCTCTTTGCGATCATTGTACTAGTTTAACTCACCTGGAGTCTTACATTTACTGAATAGACTGAGATCCCAGTTGCTCATTCACACATGAATTAGGGCTTATGTGAATGATTTTTTTTAAAACAAATAAAAGAAGTACATCCAGTGAAAACCTCTGGACTGGAAGTGAAAGCCAGAAGTGCCTGAGGATCACTTTCAGTGCAGATAGCACCAAAATCCTGCTGAAGAGCTCATTGTTGTATTAATTCTGTGTCACAGGAGTAAGTAAATGATAATTAAAGTGAGAGAAAGCAGAACGAAACTACTCTTTTTCAAAGAATTTGCCACTGAATTTTTAATTACTGTGACTTTTTGTCTTGTGAATTATGTTTAAGTTTCATAAATATTTCTTTGTCTTACTAAAATCAGACCAAGTCTGTTTGTTTAAAAGATGAAGACAGATTGCAATATGCAGCCATTCAGATGCTCAGTAGCTACCAAATTTGAACTAGAAAATTTAAAGACTAAAATCATCATCATATCAACATTTTGAAAAGCACTTTATATTTGGTCTTTGTGCTATTCAATTCTATTTAAATTCAGCTTTATTTGTATAGTGTCAATTCATACCAAGTCATATCAGGGCACTTTACAGACTAAAACCAATTCAAGCCATTTTATTGTGATCCAGTCAGTATTCATACAAGCCACTCATATGAAATAATAGCCCAGCTAAAGAAACCAACGGATATACTGCGCTACACCAACATTGTATGAATATATATTTAACAAGAAGAACTCCACAACTTCGCATCAGGGTGCTTGTTATCATGCTTTTTCTCTTAAGTGACTAGAAATAATTAACTTTGGCTGTAAAACTGTTTCATCCATGCGCTCTGAGATAATAATCAAATACTGATCTCTTTGGCACAAATGAGAAGTAAAAAGCGTGGCGTAAAACAAACAAGTGAAATGAAATCAGCACAGGTACATAGATATAACATTTAGATATTAAACAGGAAGTGACAAACTAAAAAACAAAACCCATAACAGTATTTAATTAACTAAATGAGATGGTGATGACCAGAAACCTTCTTGGAACGCTACTTTTGAGAATACAGCATTTTACTCGTTATGTAATTGCAGATTTTTAATCCACTGCATGACAGTAGATTGTGCTACCAAATAGAACACTTAATGGATAAAGTGGACTGAATACTAAAATACTTTACACAAGTTAAAGTATGAACTGAAGCCAGTGGCTTACATTTGTTGGATTATTTTGTATTTTGTGAGCATGTATTGGAGCACATATGTCTTAGATATGGAGTTAACTAGGAGAGTAATTTACACACAATGTCAACAGGAAAGTGTTGTTATTTATATGATTATTCATTGTTATATTATTTATAAAAAAAACAAAATAAAGTTTTGAAGATATTTTAGGAGGAAACCTGCCCTTATTCGTTTTTTCATGTTCAAGTAATTTCTATGTGGTGTTTATGCAGCCTTGAGAATTCTCATGTCATCTTGCACTCTCTGTAAAAACAGGCAAGATTAAAATAAGATACATGTTCTTTTCAGGTGTGATCCTTGATTTATGTGTTATTATAGTCTCTTGTTTTGTGTAATATTGCCTTAGTGTGATCACATTCCTGCCTGCTGACACTTAAACCGTAAATGTCACTTTGTTATCCGCCCCTGTAGAGTGATGGTGTCGCCATCATGGCGTTTAAGAAGAGAAAGCTCTTCAGGCCTCATTCAGCACTATCTTCATATAATATATTTTCTCAAATTTGCTCTTTAGAAATGATGAAGACAAAAAAATAAAAATAAAGCAAAGAAAAGAAAAGCAAAGAAAAGAAAAGCAAAGAAAAGAAAAGAAAAGAAAAGAAAAGAAAAGAAAAGAAAAGAAAAGAAAAGAAAAGAAAAGAAAAGAATTTGGAAAAGAATTTGGAAAAGAATTTGGAGGGTGCCCCTGGCAGAGAAGCTGTACATACAAGGAGGTCAAAATATGAAAACAGATCTGGAGAAGGTGCCTTAAAACTTATCTGAAGTCTATCACTGACTGTGTTGGAGCAGCATCAGAAGACTAATGGTTTGTAAAACATTGAACACATGGATCAAATATAAGCAAGTAGTTAAATCCTCTTGAGTTATTAAACAGCAGCACCCAAAGAAGTTAATGTTAATTGTTTGTAACTGTGTGTAACTGATATTTCATTCCTTACCCTGGTATGAGAGACTAACTGTCCATGTTGCTTAAAAAATAAAGATGATGCATTAAAGTAGCACTATGTAACTTTCTGCACCTCTAAAATAAGTGTTTCTAACTCATTTTGAAGGCACAGTGACATGTATTGTGTACATTCCTGCAGCGCCCGCGAGGTTCAGAAACTGAAACAAATTTTTCTTTCGGGAAGCTGCATCACAACAGCTGAGTTTTATTTTATACACCATGTCACATGCCAGCAACTGGATATTAACACACTGGCTGTTTTAAAGGTACACCGTGACTGATTCACCTTTTCTTTAAAGACACACTTTGTCACTTTCTGACCGTAAAACCCTGGTTTTGTGACACGTTTGGTAACACAGTGACAGATATTATGGGAATTTCTGGAACCGTCACTGCCTAGCAGTGTCCCAAAGCTGAGAAACAGCACTATTATACTCTGTGACGTTGCTACTGAGTTTCGCTTTACACATCGCGTCAAACACTAACAGACAGATATATAAATACACCAGCAATTTTGAATACACACAGTAGTTGGTTCAGCAAAGAAATACAAGAATACATTATTGAAGGAAGAGATGAAAAGAAAGAGAGAAAGGAACAGAGCAAAAGATAAGACCAGAGTCAGGATAAGACTGGCTGGAAAGAGCTCACAGTACAGGTAGGATCCAAGATGAATGCTGAATTAAGTATTGATATGGTGTGTGTCACTGAGAAAATCTGCTAAAATTATGTAGTACGTTTTACAACAAGTAAGAAAATAGTCAATTTTACATTTTGATATCTTTTAAAAGCTGAATTAAGAAAAAAAAAATCAAAATCTGTCACAGAGTGACATATAGGACAGAGTTAAGTTAAGTAACTGTCTTTGTTATAATCCTTTCAAACAAGTATTGAGAGAAAGGACAGTAGAACCAGCTGATTGGATAAAACAAAGGGAAGTCCTCAGTAGTAGAAAACGTGTTACATTGACTGGAAAGAATACAATGTAGAGTGACAACACCCCCTTTAATATACTTAAATGTTATA
>JBAMHW010000015.1:10686777-10697055 GCA_037177495.1 Rhadinocentrus ornatus | reverse complement strand
ATATACATGCTTTTATTTCAGTGATAACTCATCCATGGCATCAGCTCCTATGGATGACACGCAAGAAAAAAAATTTGTTAGCTCTTTGGCACCAAAGTGCAGATTAAACTTTACTAAGCAGTATTACAAGAAACTGGATGCAAATCTAAATCTAATCTGACCAAGAGCTATTTTATGTTTTTGGATTTTAAATTTTGGATACCAGTTTGTTGTAGCAGACCAGAGTAAAAAACATGCTCCTAACAGTAAAGCACATTACTGTACATAATGTGATGGTATGAGGTTGTATGAACACAAAATATCCAAAAAACTATCCCACTATCTCACAAAATTACCTTCAGCAAATTAATAAAGCCAGTCATTCAGTCACTATCTGTACTGCTTATTCCTATCATGGGTCGTGGGGTGAGCTGGAGCCTTTCCCAAATTAATAAAGCTGTCTGTCTCTTTACAGCCTAAACGGCTGAGTCTGAAATAGCCGATTGCCCGATTAATGATCAGTGGTACCTTGCCAAATATTAGGCTTTTTTTATGTGGTTGGCTTTTTCTTCTGTGAAGTTTTCACAGCAGATTCATAAACCACATTGCACAGCGTTCTCAAGTTGTCCATCTCTTTTGTTGCAGATTGTTATAATTTGACAAACCGTTTTTTTCTTTATTCCAAGCAGCATTATTCTAAGCAGTCTATAACACTGTTGGCCTCGGCTTTTATCAATTGCAGAATGCCTAGAAAAGAGAGATTAAGAAAACAGAAAAGAAAGGAGCTACACCAGGTAGCTCAGGGAAGCAGCTCTCTGCTGGCCAGGATAAAGCCATTAAGCAGCAAGGAGGATGAGGAGGAAGATGATGAAGGAGTAAGGTCAGAGCCAAGACCAGATTCATGTTAACTGTTTAAGGCCTTTTAATAATTAATAATAAATAATAATTCCTTACATTTCTATAGTAGGCTAATAATGAATATAAATACCCAATTAGAATTTGTCATTGAGGCATTGAAGTCAGACCATGGCAGTTGCAGACTGGTGTTAGTCTTAGTGATGTAATGCAGTGACTCTTGTCACTAAGCAGTCTTACTCAAAGTTGCATCCCTCTGTTCTCTCTACTGTCTCCCACAGCATATAAAAGTCAGTAATGTTTTTTTTTTTACATTATAATTAAGTATAGGTGGCGTTTCACACGCTCTGCAAGGTGCCCTTTTTTAAAACTGAGCACCTGCCCCTCAAAATGTCTGTGCACGCCACTGCTAGCCACACTATATGTACAGAAAGTGGTAATCTATAACATATTTGCATGCATGTTTGGAAACACTCAGACTGTAAACACACACACACACACACACTTACACACACACGCAGGAGAGAGTTTCATATTTGTTCCGTTATGAAATGCAGAAATAGCCTCTGGGTGAAATGTTCTTGATGGAGAAAGATGTTAAAAAAGTCTAAGAACGAAAGACTGCTTCACGCAGACCTTGGCAGCACTTGCTTGTTTTTTTTGTTTTTGATAACCTATTTGTATGGAAGCTTTTTTAATTTATTTTTTAAAACCACATTTGAGTCACATCAGCACCTCTAAAACTGTATATTTTCAAGAACCAGCAGTGGATTAGCAGAATGCAAGAACAGAATGACTGCACAGGGTGAGCAGATGGAGGTTTTCATATGCAGCCCAGCAGGTGTGATGCCTCACAGTTACCAGGGGTACAATGGAGCAGACTGATCATCTACTAAACATATCGGCTTGTTTTATACTTAGATAAAGTAACAAAAGTGTTCACTTTCTTATACAAAGATCGACACTCGTTTCTGTGTCCTTAATTTGATATACTCTTTCCTCTAACTTTTCCTGGCACATGTGTGTTGCTCTCAGTGCCCACGCTGACACATACGTTAACTGACGCACCCAGGTTCGCGCACACTGCTACGCACTGACACATGCTCCCCTCTCGTCAGTGAGTGGTAGGTTTCGTCACTCACCCTGGCTGTTGGGTCCCCCTTCTCCCTCCTCACAGTCCGTCATGTTGTTCTGCATCCCCTCTCCTCCTCAACAGGCTGATCTGGTGGGCTGCAGCTCAAAGATAAAATTTACTTCACTGCGTCTTTTCTGTTCCTTTTGTTGCTCAGTTTTTTCTTTTTGTTTTTAACCTTTGCTTGTTTTTGTTTAAGCTTTTTTTTTTCCAGGAAAAGCACATAAAAAAGGAGAGCTGGATTTTTTGCAGTCCTTAACTTCTCTGTTCCGTGATTCCCTCCATCTCTGATCAGGAGGAGCAGAGAGTCTGAGAGTGGCTGCAGGCGAGAGTGGACGCTGGTGCTTGGTGTTACATGCACACTTGGTTTCTGCGCGCCACTTGCCCCCTCCAGTCAGTTTAAGCCTGATGAATGCATTCGTCATGTATTAAAAAAGGTATTATATCCCTCTTCCTCCCTCCCTTTTTTTCTCCCTCACGCACGGTCACCATCATCCAAACTCATCATGAGAGATGGATGGAGAGGGATTGAGAAACACAGGGGGATACACGTCAGTCGACAAAGTGCTGCCTCCTGAGATTAAACATCTCCTTTGATGTTCGCTTCAGACAGAAGACGAGATTTCATTTCATTACTGTCTATTCATCCCTCTTTTGTTCAATCCTCCCCCCCTCCCTACTTTTCTCCTTTATACATTTTTACGTGGTCATGACCTATTATTTGTAGGAGAGCTGGAGGCTGCACTTGTGTAACTCAGTGAACTTAACTTTCACTGTTACCACAAGCAATGGCTGTGTGTTTGTATAAGCAGCCCTTTGGACTCCTGGAGGGCGTGGGAGCTGCTTTTTCATTTCTTTTATCTATATAAAACTATCTCCATGTAAAAGTAAGATAAGCACTCTAAGTGAAATCAGAGGCAGTGATAGGAAACTTGTCCTGGTGAATAACACTTTGACTTTGAATAAAGAGACTGTGTCAAATTAAATTGACTTAAAATTCTGTTGTAACATTTATGAATTCTTTAGAATATAACAATGCACTACAAATTCTTAACCTGTTTATAGGATTGCGGAGATTTTAAGTTATTGCACCCTGGAGGTCATTCAAAGGGACTCAAAGCTTCAGTGAAACTTCAGCATGTCAGGAATGTAATATCACACAGCAGAAACAGCAACCAGAGAAGGTATACTGTTAGAAGAGAGGAAGGCAAAAGAGGAAACAAGAGACGAGAATGCAGTTGGACAAAAGGGAGAATATTTAGAAGGAAAATTAGATGGTGTAAGGCAATTTAAAAGCGTATTGTTGGGAATAGAAAGCTGCAGGAGGATTTTACTGTTGCATGGGCCAAGCTTCAGCTCTTATAAGTTTATAGAGCATCACTAATCCACACCCACTGCCTTGTGATAAAGATACAGTATAATGGCCAAAACACAACTAGCACTGAACGAATAAAAGGAACACCCACCCCTCTAAACCATTAGTATTTGTATGCTTGGCATTATGTCACAGCAACCTGCACCCATGTAGATGATCTCTGAGTTTCGGCAGATGTTCAAACAGCATTTATTCTCACTAGCAAAAACTATCAACAAACCCATCATACTCATTAAAAACCTACTGAGTTTAAACATGTATTCCTTCATCTTCAGTGTAATTTTTTTTTAAAAAGGCAAAATATTCTTATAACAAGAAAAAGATGGGAAAGAAATTTATACCAATGCAGGAGAACGGCGAATGCGAGAAGGGCGAAAAGCACAATTACATAAGCAGAGTACGGAAGCCAAAAGCGGCCCTTATCGGCTTTTTCATTAATTTTTTTTTTTTAGATGAGTTAATTTTCTCCTTATTTTGAGATAACAAGGACAATTTTCTAGTGATAATAATATAATTTATCTTGCTATCACAAGAAAACAAAGTTTGTTAATAGATAACGAGATGATTAATGTTGGCTCAAAAGTGAGTGTGTGACACCTGATATTATTGATCAAAACAGACCCCATGACAGCTGATGGGAGGAGCTACAGTCATGGTGTATATGTGTAACTATGTTATTGAGTAAAGCGTAACACTCAGACACGTTGCAGTTTCTGCCATTGTCAGTAAGTTAAGATTGGATGTATTAATCAGGTATGAATGTTGCTCGATCTGATGTCAATTACATCCGTTGCTGTACTGAGGCATCCAAGTACAGAACAGCTCTGTACAGGGATGCTTCTTGGACCAACCAGTTGAGATGTCAGGAGATAAGAAGCTAATTTTTTGTTCATGAGTTTGTGCATTTGTTTTTAATAGTCTTGACCACCGCCCCCAGGTTTGAACCTTCCCCCAGCCAAGGCTTGAACTAGTGACCTTGCTGTGAGGCTGCAGTGCTAATCACCACACCACTGCAGCCTCTCATGAAATCAATAGAACAAAAAAAAGGATGTTGAACACAGGAATGTTTACCATCTGAAGAGTATAGTCATGCAGATAAATTCAGTACTTGGTTTGAGCTCCTTTTGCATGAACTACTGCCTCAATGTGGTGTGGCATGGACACTATCAGCCTGTGGCTCTGTTGGGGTGTAATGGAAAGCCTTTAAACCTTCTGCATTGCTCGTTCTCATGTGTCTCATCTATTTCTTGGAAATGCCCCATAGATTTTCTACGGGGTTTGTACACAGTACACAGCCCAGTAATCCCTTGGTCATTAAACCAGGTTTTGATTCTTTTGGCAGTGTAGGCAGGTGCCAAGTCCTGCTGGAAAATAAAGTCATCATCTCCAAAAAGCTTTTTGGCTGAAGGAAGCATGAAGTGCGCTAAAATCTCCCGTTAGACGGCTGCAATGACTCTGGAATTAATAAAGCTTCAAAAACACTTCATACTGCAGTTGCTGCAGTGTCTTGGATTGAGTGCCTCTCCATTTTTCTTCCAGACTCTGGGACCTTGATTTCCACATAAGATGCAAAATTTGCTCTCATTAGAAAAGAGCACTTTGGACCACTGCTCAACAGACCAGTTTATTTCTTCTTTAGCCCAGGTACGATGTCTATGACATTGTGTTTTGTTCAGAAGCGGCTTGACGAGAGGAATACGACATGTGAAGTAGGGCTGTGCGATTAATCGAATTTTAATCATAATTACGATCTGGGTTTTCAACGATCAAAAAAATTAAATGGTCCGATTATTTTGCTCCTTCGCAGTTTACTCTTGCGCTTTTTTCAGCTGCAAATCGAGCCCCACTGGCATTGCTGTGCTCTGCTGCAGACTCCTCCCACAGCCCCAACCGCTTTGGTCTAATTCAACTCGAGATGCAAACACCTCTCAAGTTATGGGCTGGATACACCGGAGGCGACATCTCTCCTTCTCCGTTAATTTTCTACGGAACTTGCGCGATGAGGTGAAAATCGCTGCCCTCCTCCAGCCAAGCGACAGGCGACATTCGTGCATTTGAAATGTCGCGCTCGTTCATGTAGACGTGCACACGGGAGCTTACGATGCGACACAAGGAAATAGAAAATTGTTCATTTTTTGTGAGTCATGACTAAGTAATCCACCATCTCCCAGAGACAGAGAGAGATAACAAACGTTATAAACAAACATAACTTGTTTTCTCGCCAAAGACCAGCGCTTAGTGAACACAGTGAACAACTTTAGATTTAGATTAGAGAAACTCATCAACACTTTGGACAAACTGTATCATTGCCATCTCGTCACTATTTTAATTGCGTGTCTCTCCCTGCCCTGGATGATCGTGAGGGTGTTGTGAAGGACGTGGCTACAGTCCAATGTTTCACCACCCCTACCGTGGTCAAGCCGCACCATAGAGCCGAATATGATTTTCCCACAATTGAGCAGCCCTAATGTGAAGCCTATGTCCATGATCTGTCTGTGTGTGGTGGCTCTCGAAGCACTAACTCCAGCCCCAGTCCACTCCTTGTGAAGCTCCACATTTTTGAATGGTCTTTTCCTGACCATCCTCTCCAGGCTGCGGTCATCCCTGCATGTTTTGACCTTGTTCTTCCACACTTTTCCCTTCCACCTAACTTGTTATTGATGTGCTTTGATGCTGCATTTGAGAACATCCAACTTCTTTTGTTACAGTTTTATTTAATAGATATTTCTTATCACTAATTACAAATCTTATTCATTACCATCATCTTCCTGTCATGGGAATTTTAAACTAGCTATTTACCTAGCTATAACTCCACCAGAACGATAAAGTGTGTTCATTAGACTTTTAATAGCTTTATAAAAAGCAAAAGAGGGAAGATAAAAAATAAATGAATAAAAACCAGAGCATCAGTTTCTTCTGTGTAAACTAATCAAAACTCAGTTTTACAGTATAATAGGTTTTTAAAGGTTATATATGCAAGCATAATTTTCATGCACTTCATCTAATCTAATCAGTTTTAACCTTTGTTAATTCTCTTTTTTCTGTTTTCAGGCTACAAAGAGGATCGTGCATGCTCACAGCAAACACTTAAAGGACATCACACAAGTGCTGGCTCAAATATAGTTTGTGAGACTGTAGCGCTTCTAGGATGTCCTGGAATAAATTACACATGATCATTCACCAAAAAGTAGCAAACTTTTATTCTACTTTGTTGTATCATTCATATGCAGTGTAAATACTTTGTTTTGCAAGATATCAGCACTTTTTGGTTAATAAGTTGCTGTGTTATTTTATTGTTCATTTTTTAACAGATGAAGAACAGCTCCTCAAAGATCATAATAGTTTTGACAATAGTTTACAATTTTGATTATGATAAATTACAAACTAAAGAAATAACACTTATTGTAAATTCTACGTCAACCCAATCCAGTAGCTTTTGTGTTTTTTTTATGATCTTCTCCTGTGTAATGCCTTGTGATAAGCTATTCATCAAACTCAACTAAAAGACTTTAACTGCTGTTGGATTCAACAATGCACACACACAGATCTGCTTGACTAAAATGTAAAATGCAGTCACATGACATTTTATGACTTTACAGGTTGACAAGCATTTTCTGAGGAGTGTACTAGCAAGTGCAAAGTACATGACGGTAGATTAGGGGCTGCAGAGAATACGTTATTTATGCATGGAAAACTTAAACACAAGAGACCGCATTTCAAAAATGTGACATTAAAGTTCCTGTGAACCCAGTTCAGATGATTTAGTGTTTTAATTTAATTAGTTTTCCTTTATCACCTGCAGACGAGCATCAATGACAAAAAAATCAATGGTGTTTTAGTTTAAAGTGTTAATGGTATGGTTGGCTTCCGGTTTCACAGGAAAAGTACACATACGCCAAAACAAAGAGCAACCAAACAGTTAATGTGGACTTTGAAGAGTTACTCTGATGTCCAGATGCTTAAACTTTTCTTCACTGTGATGATGTGTAACTGTCTTCCAAGATCATACATCAGCACTACAGATGACAATTAATGGGACAAAAAAGACTAACTTTGAAACAATACTTTGTAATGTAGTCAGTGGGGAGACTTCGAACAATAGATAAGATAATAGTCCATTTTATGGAACATTAACATCCATTTACTTGAAGTCTTGTGTAAAATCTTCACTCTTTTTTGCATCTGCTTTGGCATTCATTAACTTCTGAGATAACATAATGTTCTTTGGCTGCTAAATACTGCCCACCCTGCAGAAGAACATTTGTATGAAAAAATGTTAGGGGGGAGGAAACAAAAAGACAAGATCTAAATTTAGAGTGGAAAGCCATATTATTCACAACACTAAAAATATGGTCAGTGTGGTCAATATCAAGACTTAGCTCAATATTCAACATTTTATTTGGGCAAAATTTTGGCGATGATGGACCCACTGGATCTAGCCCTGAAAAAGATGTTTGAGTTTTGTGGGTCCATTGTGTTTCTGTCCTTTGGAGCTGAGGAGGTAGTGAACAATGATTGGATCAGATTTTTATACACGGCTTCCTGCCATTTTTGAATGGAAGTAATCTAAATAATTTTATATGGGTAAAATTGCAAACTTTAAAACCAAAACTATGACAAAACATACTCTATAGAGCTAAGAAGAATTTAAGGATAGACAATATTTTTTGTGGGTTTGAAACTTGAAGCAACCACTTTTATTTACTACTATAAGAACATTATTTTTAGGTTACAGTTGCCAGAACATTAACATTGGGTGAGTGGCCAAAACTAATCTAGAACGTATAAACCAACCTCAGTGCTCTAGGGTTCATTATATATTAAGTACAGATCAAACTCTGTCTTTTGCCCAATAAAGCTCTGTTTTTATAGGCATCTAATGCTTTACATTTCTGTGGGTTACACTTGTGTGCTTGTTGCCTACCTCACTCTTCCCTGTCCTGTCAGTGAGAGTGGGCTGTTGGCTTGGTTTTGATTGGCAAAGAGCCTGAAAGCCATCTTCATCTGGGCCAAGCGGCTTTAGCTCTTAACCCATGGGCACCTCCCTCCCTCCTTGCCTGCCTGCTGCTTCTACACATGTGGCTCTGCAAACCAGAGCTGTTAAACCCATTTACTTCTATGTTGGTATATGAAGGTGTGCAGGCAAAGGCAACATACACATTAATAGAAAAGAAAAGAAGGAATAATGGAGGAAAATGCACACAAAAACATAAATGTATACAAAGACAAACACATTAGTGAATTCATGAAGGCCTAATCTTGCAGATTAAGGTCATGCAGTGCTGGGCTGAAATCCACTTTTCCGTTTTCCTGTATAAGCAGGACTGTTCTCAGCTTTTAACTTAGTTCTTTATTCAGCTCATCTGGCTGCTGAGCACAGAAATGACACTTCACCTTTCAAACATGTAAAAGTAATTAAAATCAGAATCACAAGATTTAATTTCTTCCTTTACATATTCACATCCAGTAATCTTCTGATTTGCTTACAATTCCAAGTAAAATGTGCAAACAATTATACTTATTTACTTTAATTTTTATTTGCAATTTTGTTCTATGTTCTAGGAACTGTATATCTACAGAAAGCAGATTGGGATTACAATTATATTCAAAGAATATGTAAACTCAAATGATTGTGAGAGTAATTTCATAAGAAAAAAATGACATCCATCACATTGAGGTGGCATTGTAAAAATAATGCATTTTAGCCCAAACCATAATCAATTTCTAATCATAGCCAAGTAATTTAGATTTATATCTAGAATAAAATAATGTACAATCAAACAGAAAAGTTTCCTCATAACTTTGTAATTTGTGTTTGTTGCATCCATCACATTATAAATACAATATATTTTAGCTCAAACCGTAATCCTTACATCCATGTATTAGCTATACCAGCTTTTTCAAGTGCATGGTTGGGGTGGTGGCGGGGGTGGAGCCTATCCCAGTTGCTATTAGACGAGGGGCAGAGTACACCCTAAACAGGACTAGTCCATTACAGCGCCCTCCCAAAAATGTATTAAAGTGTTTTGTTTTTTTCTTTTCCTACTTGTCCTGCCAGAATGATGGTCTGGCTTCTATGTTGTGCCCAACAAATTTGCTTTGCCAAGGAGAGATTTATGGGTGTAAGTCTCCTCTTGATAATCTGATTTTTTTTTTTCCCCCGTATATGTCTATCACTGAAATTACATGAAGTTGCCAGACCTGACAGGAACATATGCTGGAGAGTTTCATGGAGTTCACCTACTAAAAGAAGTGAATCCAAAGCCATTCTGCTTTTATGTTGTAATTTTAGAGACAGATATTACTAAGAAATTGATCGATATTCTTATTTGTTGTGTTTAGTTGTAATTTATAAAACATTTAAAGAAAGGACAACGTTCTCTCTCACAGAGTCAGGATCATTACATAGTTCCTTCAGAATTTGGGAGTGGAGAGGATAGAATGACCTGCTGTGATTCCAGAGCTCAATCCAATTGGACACTTGTGGGTACAGCTTGAGCAGAGTGACCAAGACAAAGACACTGGTGACCTTCAACAGCTACTGGCTTATGAAAGAGATGCCAGCCCAGTGCAAAATGTGACCAGGCTGGTGACCAGCATAACGAGGAGGTTCATGCTGGTGAAGTCTGCGGAAGTCCAGTGCAGGGGGACCCTCACCAAGTCTGGAGTTCGACAGCCACCTGTTCGAGCCTTCATGGATGACCTGACAGTGACAACCACATCTGTTCCAGGCTGCAGGTGGATCCTAAGTGGACTCGAAGAGTTGATCTCCTGGGCTCGTATGAGGTACAAACCCTGTAAATCGAGGTCTCTTGTGCTGAAGAAAGGGAAGGTAACAGGTAAGTTCTGCTTCTCACTCCGCACCACCAAAATACCATCACTCACAGAGGAACCGGTGAAGAGCCTGGGAAAGGTGTTTAACTGCAGCCTGAGAGAC
>JBAMHW010000015.1:10650113-10660805 GCA_037177495.1 Rhadinocentrus ornatus | reverse complement strand
GATAGATAGATAGATAGATAGATAGATAGATAGATAGATAGATAGATAGATAGATAGATAGATAGATAGATGTTCTTGTTGAGGTGTTAAGTCAGTGTCCTTGTCAAAAAACTGGTGCAATTCTCGTTTTGTTTTTAGATCGAATATACTGACCACAATCAACAAATTTCTAAAAACTACTTTCGCTTAAAGAGAAATAGTTTTGATTGAAATAAAATGAAAATCCTACTGAACATTATAACGATAACCAACCCAATTTCTTGGCTACTCGCTGATCTCATTATTTCAGGCCAAATACTGACAACACACGCCCTGCTTCTATCTTAATATTTGCTTTTAGAAGCTTCACGCACTGACAAAAGTCAAGTTTAACATTAATTATATTATATAAATAACTCACCTGTCTGATCCTTTGATCACTGTGTTGGATTTTACACGAAACGGTTTGGCAAACATCTTCTAAGAAAATAAACTAACTTTACAGCGATGAATTCGGTGCATTTGTGTCACTGAATCTGTACAGAATTTCTACAGTATTTCATTTGGCCCGCATGCATATCACTCCATGTTTGCAATGCTTTGCTTTGCACCGATCAGTGTTCCTCGTTGAAGATGGTCCGACACATATTTACTTCCGTGCGGAAAGCGTACATGTAAATCTAACTGTGGTTCCGCTAGATGAAAGAATGGGCATAATTTTAATGATTTATTTAGGGAGCTTAAGATTTTGTACTTTATCACATTTGTGATAATGTTAAGGCAGAGTCAGTGTGGTAACAGCAGTAGTGACACAGTAGTTCAGGTGGCAAGGACAAATTTTGTAAAAGCATATAAATTAATTTTCAAAATTTGGAAGTCCTTGTTCTTTCTGAAAGAAGTGTGATTGCCCAGAAAAATGTCAAGATTTACAAACAAGCTTGTAGAACGTGAAATTGACATCATGCCAGCCCTTGGCTTGAGCTAATAACATAAGCTAATGCTTTTGCTTCATTTACCATAATGTCCTGAAATCTTTATGATGATAAAGTTCCAACACATAATCTAGACCATGACAGAGCTAAACAGTTGGTCAGGGTTTGTTTATTATGTAGTTCACAGCTTTATATATAAAAACCTCCCATCTCCCCTGGGAAGACTGGATGGTTGTTCATCTCAAGCTCAGGTCCTCTACTAGATTCCTGGGAGCTTGAGGGTCCTACATAGTATCTTAGCTTAGTCTGACTAAATTACTGGAATCAGTACTGTCGTTTAGCAGACACTTTTCTCCAAAGCGATTTCCCCCTGTGGGATTTGTACTTTGGTGTCCTACATGGCAGGCGGATGCTCTACCGACTGAGATATCCAGCCACATGTTCCAATGCATCTGGCATGTCTTGTGTTCTGACACTGTGATGACATCTGCCACCTGCTGCCACTATTCTGCCTTTCTGACACTAGTAATGCCCACGCCATGCCCACCAATTAAACATTTTCACGTTTGTCAACGTGGTCCATCAGGATGTCTGTCTCACACCCCAAAAATTTGACTTTTTCCCTCTTTATCCCTTCCGAGCCATCATGGAAATGATGTGATGAATATGTATTACAGGCATCCACCTGACCACTTATAACCACCATGTGGGCGTGGGAAGGTGTTTCTTCACGTGTGCCCGCTTGAGTTGATTGAGTTGATTCTGATTTATGAACGGAAACAGATGTAGGACGTGCGTGGGCACTTTGATAAATCTGAAAGTAGAACTGCGCAGCATTTCCTTTTTGCACTGCAGACGCCACCAGTAGTTTGCTTTGCGACGCACAGTTTGATAAATGAGGCCTCAGATCTGAGCTGACAAAAGAACAACAGCGCCACCCTACCCACAATGTAATGCAATGTAGTGCAATGTTAATTTGTGGTCTGGAGGTGAAGTGCAACAATGAATAAGTATCAAAAGAACTTTTCATAATGCTGGGGGAAATCATAATAAAGAAAAAAAAAAGAAAAAAAAAAGACAATAGGCCCACGGGCCAAAAATATTTGCACGAGGACTAAAGTTGGGCCCCAAATTGGACAGCCCTGGTTTAGGCCCAAAACACATTCAGGATCTTCTGATTCTTTATGGACCAACCAGATTCCTCTTAACAACTCTCAGCTGCTTTAAATTAGGGTTAAAAATGTTTCTATTTGCTGCCTATGAAAATAACTGTTAAATTTCTCACACTGGAACTTTACTTCTTTACTTTTTAATCTATATTATTTTAGCTTTTTTTTCTTTCTGTTTTTCTTTAATTACTTTTATTTATTTTAAAGGTTGTTTTTAATGCACTTGTTATTGCTTCCTGCACCCCACTGTAATGCTTTTAATTGTCTTGTACATGGAATGTGCTATACAAATGAATTTGCTTTGCATTGCCTTGCCTATGCTCAGAAAAGAGCTACTTGGCTACACAATGTCAAAATACAAGTATATTCCCAGCCTTAGCCTGCCAGATTGAATGGAAAATTGGTACTGTGCTGTGCTCTATGCATGTGTGTGTGTGTGTCTGATAATGGCTTTTAGTGTAAAAGCATTTTAGTTGTCAATAACACTAAGAAAGCACCACAGCTACAACTTTAAATTTAATATATTTCACTAAGATGTACGATTCATGGGACCAACAGCGGGACTTAGCATAAAAGACATTTCAAGGTAAAGTCACTTTAGGATATAAGTGACTGAAATGTGACATGAGATTAATCATTCAATCCTCAAAAGTTGACTTTCAGGGGCCGGTTGTTCAAACGTAATCGGATTTCTGTTATCGGATTGGATCAAATCTTGAAAATGGGTTGTTCAAAACAAAAATCCGGATTCTGAAATCCACTTGGATCATTTAATCCAATCCTGGCTGTTTTCCGGATAAAACCCTCAGTTTGGGTTGTTCAAAACGTTTGAGAAGAATCCAGATAACTTTGATCTAAAAAGTAGAGGGCAGGATTACAAGTCTGATTTAAAAAAGAAACTGTGCTACAACCTAACAGCTGATCAAATAATAAAACTTTTTATTCTGTGCATAAGCTTATTTGTATTTTGTATTTGTATTTTGCACCTGAATTGTTTACTGTTACAGTGATGAAGTGGTTAACATAGGTGGGCTATGTATTAAGCCTTTCAGCATAGTAAAAATAATACGGTAAAAAAATGTTCCCATGAAATTAGCTGTCAAACAAATGCAATAACAAACACAAATAAAATATTCAATTTTCCTGTTATTCATGACTGCATAATCAGAGGAGAGCTTGTCAAAAAAACAAAAACAAATAAAAAACATTTCTAACGATTGCATCCCTCACTACATGTCCCGTTCTGAAAGAATGACGGATGTGGGTCCAGTACCTCCACACAGGGCTCACATGCGTCATCAACATGTCACAAGAAGGGACAGTCTGCCTGGTCGCAATGTTATGCAGGACATTACATGCAGGTATTATGTTACATGCTCCTAGTGTTTCCACTTGCAAAGCATGCAGACCGTTTTTTTGAACAACTGGCCCCTGGACACTCAGATGTCCATGTAGGTGTTCACAGTGTACTGACACTGTGTTCCCATAATGAGTTGACAATCCTGGTTGCATGAAGAAATCCTGCAAAAACAGGCCATCAACTTATAACTGGTTATGGTCCTATTTAGAAGGCCGGATTTATTTTGTTACAATCGCCAGCTATGAATCTGAGCGAGTGGCCATGACTTGTGGAGTCCCACAGGGGTCAATCCTTGGACTTTTTCTGTTCAACTTGAATATGCTCCCTTTGGGTCAAATATTACAGAACTTTAGCATTAATTATCACAGTTATGCAGATGATACACAACTATATGTGTCTTTGTCACCAGGGGACTGCAGCCCAATAGACTTACTGTGTCAGTCTCTAGAGCAAGTAAACACTTGGATGAGGGAGAATTTTCTACAATTAAATAAAGGAAAAACTGACTTAAATTAGTTTGGTAGCAAAGGGAAGAGGGTCAGCATTGACACCTGGAGACTCAGGCTCTTACAATCACCGACCAAGTTTGTAACCTTGGAGTTTTGATAGACCCAGGACTGACTTTCAGCAGCCACATCAAAGCGGTCACTAAGAAACACTTTTTACTAGCTCAGAAACATCAACAGAATTAAAAGTTTAGTCTCCGAGAAAGACCAGGGAAAAAATCATCAATGCATTCATTTCCAGTAGGCTGGATTACTGTAAAGTCTTTCTCAAAACAGCATTATCCAAAATACTGCTACTAGAGTTTTAACCAGGATCAGAGATCTGAACACATCACACTAGTTTTGAAACCTTTACACCGGCTTCCAGTCAGTCACAGAATAGATTTTAAAACCCTTCTGATCTTTCACAAATCCGACAACAGTTTAGGCCTAGAATACATCTGTGATAGCAGAGCTCTTAGATTCAAAGACTCCGGTCAACTAGTCCAGACCAGAGTCCAGACAAAACATGGAGAAGCAGCATTTAGCTGTTATGTTGCAAACAAGTGGAACAAACTGCCAGTGGAGATTAAACTTTAACCAAAAAGTAGACACTTTTAAATCCAGCTTAAAAACATTTTTTTCTCATGCGCCTATGCATGGAATCTCCATGGTAACTTTTTAACTTTTCTTGCTTTTAATCATTTTAATGTAATTTATTATTTTATTAGGATTTTTGCTATTTGTTGCCGCCTTTTAATACTTCTGAATGCTTTCTTTGCACCATCTGTAATGCTCTTGATGTTTTATGTAAAGCACTTTGAATTGTCCTGTACATGAAATGTGCAATACAAATAAACTTGCCTTGCCTTACTAATTTTAGCCTCACTGCTCTAGTTGTTTGTTGTGTGCAAAAATGTGATTAGGGAAGACTTTCCCAGAAACTTTACATGTCCGCAGTTAATAGGATGAAAGCTTGGCTAACTACGTTCATGCTTTGAGCTTGTCTGCCATTTGTAACATGCTCAAAACAATTAGCAGAAATGAAGTAAAGGTCATACTCAGAATGCACCATGCAGAACTGTGAGATGAAAGTTAACAGATGTGCAAAATACGTAAAAATATAAAGTACCTATTCTGATTGTTGCATATGGGTTGACAGACAAGATTTTCACTGTAGCTAAAGTTCAAGAGGTGGACTTGTTGGCACAAGAAATGAATTATTGATTTTCTTTTCTTCTTGAACAGAGACCTTAAATATTCTGACAGTCAGGTGTTCAAAGTACTCAACAGACAACTTTGTTGGTTATCTAACTTCTGTGGCAGTCATTTATGATATACTGTCAAGGAGGCCTCTGTGTTGTTTTCTATGAGTGTGGACTTATGCTATGCAAACGCTGCTAGAGGCCATAGATCACTCAGGGATAATGAAACCTGAAGGGGTACAGCATGGCAAAGTGTCATTCAATTACAGCTTTTGTCAGATGGATTAGTAGTAAAGATTAGGAGTAAATTAAGTAGTAATTAGGAGTAAAGAATAGAAAAGTACTTGAGTGTTTAAAGGTTATACCTGCATTTGTTTCAGCAGAAAGGCAGACTAGAAAGTCAGATGTATACATCATCAAAGTTGTATAGATTTTGTTTGTGTATTTATTATGAACAATGCATGTGACTTGAAGAAGATATATGAGCTGTATCATGTCCACAGCAGAAACATGGGGTTAAGCATTTGTATATTAGTGCTGCGCTTCTGCATCTGATCCTCTTAAACATCTCTATATTGCAAACATCTTTCTACTGCACACTATTCCATTTTGAATTTGTATTATTGTGACATTTGCGGTGTCTTGTACAGCAGCACAACTGGAATATTTCTTTCTGGTATTTTGTGTGTGACAGACTGATCAGGGAAACAACTGCTGGTGAATTTACCACAGTTAATCATATTCAGCTGAGGTCTGGGTTTCAAAACACAAACAAAAAAAATTGTTTTTCTTTTCATCTTTTAGGATGATTAGTGCTGGAAAGCAGCAGACTTTCAGAACCAAAGAGTTACTCACTGCCTGACAAACATTTCTAATGATTTTCCTTAACTTCTTGGCTGTTCCTTTCAGAGGTTCGAACAGCAATTAAACTGCTCTTCTCATGGGAGTACCATCTTTATTTCCAGACGCTGAACTGATTTGCATATTATGTATTATGTCAGATGTCTTTTCTGACGAAACCCTTCGCATTCATCTGGGCTTGGGACCGAAACAAGGAGGACACGGCGCTGCATTTCACATCCATTTTTAATTTTTACATATGTAAAACAGATGTGGTAAAAAAAAAAAAAATTGGCCTGCTGCTTGAGAGCAGAGTGTACTCTTGGAACAATAAAGAATTAGAGCTTTGTATGTGAATAAAAAACCATTAAATTTAATCTTGGATCTCACAGGAAATCAATGAAGAGAAGCCAGGACTAGAAAAAGGGGTTCTCTTCTGCAGTCCTCATCAGAACTTTTGCAGGAGCATTTTGGATCTTTTGGAGGATGTTTAGGGCATGTTTTTTGCTGAGAGACAAAATCTTCCTCATTTTTCTATATTATGAAGAAGAAAGAAAGCAGTTTTATGAACTTGTTTTATGTGTGAGGTAAAGCATAGATCCTCAACCCTGGTCAGAGAGCCGTTTAATTTGAATCAGATGTGTTGCCGCAGGAAGACATCTAAGAGCTGCAGGATAGTGGGCCTTGAGGACCAAGGTTAGGTACCTCTGAGGTAAAGAACACGTTCTGGTTGAAAATAGAGAAAAGATGATGCTTTGGAAAATTGGGTATTGAACATTCAGATTAGCTGCTGAACATTTATCTATTTAGGATACAATTTACATGTCATTTAAACCCATTTTGTGTTTTTTTGTTTAAATTTTAGCAGGTCAGTTGACACGCTGAGACTTTAGGTGTAAGCATGACTTAATGGTGCAAATATTTGAAAATCTGCATTCTGCTTCCTGGAAAAAGAGGGAAGCAGGGAAACGAGAGCCTATCCCAGTAATTAACAGGTGAGAGGCAGGATACACCCTGGACAGGTCACTAGTCCATCGCAGGGCCAACACAGAGAAACAAACAACCATTCACGCTTACATTCACTCCTAAGGAGAATTCAGAGTAACCAATTAACCTAGCATGCATGTCTTTGGACAGTGGGAGGAAGCTGGAGTACCCACGCAAACATGCAAACTCCACACAGAAAGGCCACTGTTTGAACCTCCACGGAGCTGAGGCTCAAACCTTCTTGTGGCCTTTTTGCTGTGAGACTGCGGTGCTAACCACCACACCACCGTGCCACCTGAAAAAAATCTGTTATATCAATTACATTTTCTGTTTCACAATACTTTCTTAGCTCTTGTTTACTTTAAATCTGTTCTGCAGTAATTTGTCTTCATGCAGCATTATCACAGGTAGACTGTTTTTTTGTAAGTTTTTTTTAATACTGTTCAAACATTGCTTTTACATCTTGTTGTGATCTAAAAGTGTTATGTGTATTCAGATCAGTTTTTAGTGTCTTTTGTGATTTTCATTTTCTTTGCAGCTTTTATACCAATTGTTGTTGTAAATATGAGAGATCTTGTCATCAAGTTGTTTTTTCCCACCTACACATTAGGTTTATAAATATTTTTTTCTTTTTACTTTTATGGTTTAGTAATACACCCAAGAATAAAAATAAGGATTTGAATTGAACTATATAAATTTTCCACTCTAGAGTAATCTGATGTGAGTGAGGATGATTTTTTTAATTACCTCCTTTCTGTATGTATCCTCTCTATCACAAAACCCACACAGAAAACTGATGAGCACTTTTTCTCTTTAGATTGCAGCTGCCATCTGAGGTCTCATAAACTCATCTTTTCACTAGCCTCATGATGCATAAGCAGTATGTGGAAGAACATGGATGCAAGTGTTATGCTGGCTAAAATGTTAGAATAGACTGGGCAATAAAACTTATGCGATATTTAGTGATGAAGCACCATAAAGAATAAAAAAAATTCAGAATACAATGAACTAAACCTTGCTTTGTCTCAGTGTTTTCTTCTAAGCAGTAGTCCCTAAACATAGGATGACCCACTCTGGAACCATTGTTTTGTTTGTCTTTTCTGGACCGCTATTGAAACATGCAAATGCAACATGTATGACCTTAAATGAATGACCCACCCTGTCTCTACATATGAGTAACTTCTTGGGTCTTGGGTGGTTGCTCTAATCCTTAGGGGAGCAGCAAAGATCACAGTGGATGTGACTGTTCACAGATTAGTTAAATTAATTTACAAGTGTACAAATCTAATTTTGGCAGATGTTTTTAGTCCTTAATGTGTTAAGTTATGCATTCAAAACTGTAGAAACTATGTAATATGGAAGTTATTAACAAGTAAGTAAGTGTTTATTTATAAAGCATATTTCAAGATAAAAATCACAAAGTGCTTAACAATAAAACAGAACACAAAATAGCAATAACATTGAGAAAATAAAAACAAATAAAACTAAGTAAAAGCAAGTTTAAAAAGCTGTTTAGCTGCTTTTTAAAGAGATCATGGAGTCACAGATCTCAGGCTGAAAGGAAGGAGTTCCAGAGGGAAGTAGCCACTGATGCAAATGCTCTGTCACCTTTGTTTTGTTTTTTTAGCCGTGTTGGCCTAACAGCTAGCAGACTTTGATCAATTGATCTCAAGGACCTGCTGGGAACGTAGGGCTGTAGAAGGTCTCTGATATATGCAGGTGCTTGGTCATGAAGGGCTCAATAAGTTAAAACCAGAATTTTAAAATGCACTCTGTAATAAATGGGAAGCCAGTGTAGCTGGATTAGTAATGGAGTGACATGAGTGAATTTGGAGGATTTTATTGGGAAGTTGAACTAATTTTAAATGAATTAATTTACTGTTGGACAGTTTAAGCAATTGTCATATATTTGTAGCATCACCAGTCTTTCCTGTGACATGCAGCCTGTTTTCAGCCTTATCATGATGCATTTTTCAGCTGGCTCAAGATGCTTTTTTAAAGAGTTTTGGCTTAAGAAGTCACCCCTCAAAGGAAGACTCATTCAGTTTTTCACAAATATTAGCATTAAATCATAATTTTGGGGGGTATGTGGTTTCCACTGAGCAGGAAGGATTTTTAAAAGGAAAAAGAGGAATACGAATTAAAGGGTAAGAAGAAGAATAAAGACAAGGACAAGATGGAGAGAAATACAATAACTACAAGAAAAAGGCAGAAAAAGAAAAAGAAGAAAGTAAATCATCTGTGTCACATATACAGTCATGAAATTACAACTTATATAGTGAAATCAATTCTCTGTATGTGATCCACCCTCAGTATTTTATCAGAGAACCTACTGGTAAAAAACAGTGCATGTGTATTCTGTTAAAATGTCTGTATCTGTTTTATTGACCTGTTGTTTTGTGTGTTGTCTTCTCATTTCAGAGGGCCCCATGACTGCCTTCGCCTTGGGCCCCAAATTTCCTAAATCCACCCCTGTACTGAGGGACATTGCTTGTTGCACAGAAAAGTCCTTGTGCGTTTCTGTGAAATTTAGGAAATAAAGGAGAAAAGTTCATTAAAAAGGCAACTGTTATGGGGCCAGGCCTTAGCCTTCTATGTAAATTTCTGTATTTGGTTGCAACCAGGTGATTGGCCCAACTGACTGCTGTCTAACCAAGAGCCCCACTATTTAAGATAGCTGCTGGTTCATTCAAGGCAGCTTTGATCATTCAACACAGCTTGCTATTTGCACTGGCTTTTGTAGTGTCTGTTTTCACTGCATTGTTATTAGATAGACCTGCTTGTGGTGATTGCTTTTGAACAAGCTTGATTTTGGGTTCTTTTGCTTGTTGTGGAATATTGTGAATGGCTTTAAGCCTTTAGTATTATTTTGGTTAAGCCTTAGTTGTGGTTGTTTGCTTTGAATTTTGCTGCCTTTTGCTTTCAGAACTGTTAATTTTACTTTAGTATTTTCTTTTGTTTGTTTGTTTTTAATTGTAAAATAGACATTTTACTAACGCTACTTCTTGTTCTTAATGTTGGCAACCCCTTTCCCCTAGCAAAGCTGGTGTTGTAACGGCAACCTAAAATTGTATGAACTGATGGACGTGTTCATGGCACACCTGAAAGATATCTCTATCATCCAGAGCTGAGAAGCTCATAAATGTGCAGAGTTGTAAACATGTCAAACAAGAAAGCACTTGTGGTTTGTGACTGATGGGTGCATATTCTTTTCATTAGGATAGTTTTTACTACTTTGGCATATCCAGTGCGTCATTCAGGTGAACTTTGCTGTACACTCACAGATCGTTATAGATATTTTTCAAATTCTAGTCAGTTTCCCATGTTGACAATCATTTAGATGGACAGTTTGCCTTTAGGATGTTAAGAATGTTTGCCAGCATATCTCATGTCTACTGAATGACCATTCGAAGCCACATCTTTTGTTTGTATCATGAACAAATGTGAGAAAAATTTCTCCTTACTGCTATGTTAGTGATCTTGCCACATTCTAGAAGTGCAGTAGAGAAACATTTCTGTCTGTTTCATAATTGTATTTGACTGGCAAAACTGAAATGCAGAATTGCGAGGGGGCTGGATCTACTCCTGGTCCATCACAGAACTCGCTGTCACTCCTTGCAAGAATTTAGAGACTCAAATCAGCTTAACATGCATGTCAAGTCAAGTTTCAAGTCAAGTTTATTTGTATAGCCCTATATCACAACAAAGTTGTCTCAGAGGACTTTACAGAAAGAG
>JBAMHW010000015.1:10623301-10635877 GCA_037177495.1 Rhadinocentrus ornatus | reverse complement strand
GATTTTTGGGGACCACTTTTTTTTTTTTTTTTCCTTTTTTTTTGGGTTGGGTTTGGGGGTTGGTTTTCAAACAAAAAAAAAAAAAAAAAAAAAAAAAAAAAAAAAAAAAAAAGCAAAAAAAAAAAGAGCTAAAAGCTACATAATATCCTAGTTAGTCATACCACTAATCATTTGCAAAACATTTGCCCCTAAACTCTGTCTGTTGTTTCACTGCATGTAATTATCTAAACAAGAACATAAAAATAACGTCCTGGAAGAGAAGTCCATTCCACATGCTTTCTCATGCTGCCTTGTCTGTGTACTTGGCAGATTAAGAACCAGCCAACAGGAAAATCAAATCAGGTTAGGAAGTAAATGTCTTTTTTATATATGCCCCTTTCTCCTTATAATGAATCAATGTTTTTTTTTTCTCAATTTCCAACAATGAAAAACACCTACAGGTGTCAGTGTCTCGAGTTTATTGCAAATTACTTTCAACTCAGTGTTCTTAATTGACCCAGACTGAAAAAAGCAATGTCTATTTGAATGCTAATTTCTAAACTCTGCTCTAGTAAAAGTCCATCAGAATGTGGATTACATTAATTATAACAGTGAGTGGAAGAAAACAAAATCCAAAAAGCCCCACGACATCAGAGTAATGAGAACAACTCCTTCTTAGCTACATCGAGTGACTTAACCAAAACCCTTCGCTTGCCTTTAACAATGCATTTTAAAAAGCGAATAAACCCAATGTGATAAATATCCTGGAATATTTAGAACATGTGCATTTGTCTTTCCTAATTTGAACTCACCATAATAACCTTTTAAAAGAGTCTGCTCTAAGAAACAGAACTGAACAATTAAATGTTATGCCCTTTTCTTTTTCAAAACTTAATCTTCTTTTGCAAATAAATTTTGTATTTATTCCCTCCACCCCATCTCATCTTTAACTTGAACTATGTGGGCTTATTTTAAATGGTATTTGGTCCCCAAGAGTGGTGCTAATCCCTGTGAACGCAAACTAGTGCATCTCAGCTTAATGCAGCGTTATGTTCCATATCATGATATAGTCGTGTAATAGCATTCTGATCAAAGAAACAAGCTTTTGTCTCTCCTTAGAGCGACAAAATCCAAGTTTCTCTGTTAAACGCCTGTTCGATCATGCATACTTCCTCGTGCAGATCAGTAGTTGCTGTGCAGTCCAACATTTTTCACTGAGTAGGCTGCATGCATTAGCAAAAAAAACTTCCCATAAAAATGAAAGCCCCAGAGAAAATTTATAATTTTGAAATTGTTTTTTTTTTACTGGGTTCATGATAAACTGAGATTTTGCTTCTCCCGTGTGGAACCTAATAGTATACTTGTGCTGTTTTTAGACCAAAAATGGTGTGTTTAAAGGCTTAAACAAATGGTACAGAAACTACCACTAAGCTCCAGAGGGCAAGCGTCCTACTATGACATGTAGCAATAGTTCAAGTGGGCTTTTAAACGAATGCTTTATTGTGTGCATAATCTAATGTATTTTTAATAAATTGAAAAGAAATCTCCATCCTTATAAACATCTTAACTATGATTAAGATATTTTAGCTTTATTAGATTTAAAAAAAAAAAGAAAGAAAAAGAAAATCATCTTTAAAGCTATTTTCCTTACATCATCAAGTCATGGCTGTCAGTTCATTTTGGTATGTTAAGTGAACGGCTGATGCTGGTGTGCAGCTTAGATCACGTTTCAGACTGCTTATTTCACATGGCTGACGGATATTAAGGTACTGAAGAAAGTGGTTGCCAAACACAAATCACATGTGATTAGTGCGTGATGTTTTCATTACACAGAATCATTGCCAAAATTATATTTGGATATGAGTAATGTCATCAACTTTTTACTGGTTTGTGAAAAGTGTGTGAGGAAGTGTATTAAACACTGCTAACATAAATGTACGTTGCTTAATAAAGTGCTTGTACATTTCATGAAATTGCAGGAAAAAGCTGACATGCATACCAATACTTAGCAAAATGAGCACGCTTTGGGAAAAAAATCAAGTCTCGTTTTGTAAATTTATCAAAGGACTGGCTACATTTACTTCAGTCAATGTTCTGCCAATGAGCAAGGAAAGATGATTTTTGACAACAATGGGTTTCTCCAATAAACTAGTTTATTATTTTTAACCAGTTTACAAAAAGACTGTAAGTAAACTACCGTTTTTGATGAAATCCATTAGTCTTTTTTTTGTTTGGTTATGAGGTGCTTTAGTCATTTTCTGAGCCATCGTGTGAGATGTTATTGCTGGTAAATTTGAGTTTCTGTATAAAAATAGTAAACTGTGCCTACTTTTGGAGTACTATTTGCAGTATCCTTAGTGAAAATTAATGTGTAGATCTAAGTGTTATACTTCCATCTGTGCCCCACCAAGATGGACTGAGTAAAAACCTGGAACTACAAAACTGCAGTCATTGGACATTGAACTGAATGCCGATTAAAGTCTCAACACTGCACTCACAACAGATTTTTTCAATAAATTATAGTAGAATGGCTTATCTATCTAGCACCAGCCTAGCTAAATTCTAATCAATTTCCCACAGTTTGTATAAAAAGAAGCAATTGGACTTACTTAGAGACATTTCACCTCTCATCCAAAAAGGTTTATTTAGTTCAACAAAAATATTACATACTGCCCTTTTGTCAGTCAAAGGTGTCCTTTGTTACTGGAGCACTTAATAACCAGCTTTGACTGAGCGTTGAGTTAGCGACCACTAAAAATCACAACCTGGAGTATTCCTAAGGCCCATTTATGCTCGCTCACATACGTAAACAGGTATGTCTGTTTCAAACGTTGTCATTGCTGCCCTTATTCCATGCATCTCTTATGTTGCCATGGTAATTAGTTAACTCATCAACTAATGGGCAGTACTGAGTTCAGAGTTCACTGCTGCGTTCTGATGTCAGTTTCAGGCACAGGTTGATGGCAGTTATGCACGGCTTTAAAGCTGTTCGCAACACGACACACACACACACACACACACACACACACACACAAAGCCCTCCTTTACAAGTTCCTGCCATCTCTACAGTTGTCCTCTTCTTCTGCTCTTTCTTCTTCTCTGGTTTATTCCTCTGACTGGTCGCATGTCAGCAACACTGCTCAATACTACCCCTGTTCCAATGGTATTACTGCATCAAGTGACAGATCCGCAGTGCCCATGAAAACTGACCAAATTGTGCGCGTAAAAGACACAAGAGACGAACAAAAGTGGTCGTCTGTCTGCATATCCTATTTCTGCATCAAGCATAAATGACCCATTATAAGGAGTTGAGGAGAGTCAGTTCAAGAGGGTACTGTAATTGCTTCTGATCAGATTTTAAACATCTTATAGAAAAAACAAAGCTTATTTTGCATGGTAAAATACACTGGCTTACATTTGTCTGGCTCTTTGGATAATGACTCAGATGCTTCGCCCCAGTTATCTTCTGCTTTCATACGGACAATAAAATGTTTTATATGTTGCCATTAGAGTGAGAACATGGCAAAAAAAGACAACATCTTCTGCCTCCCATTAGTTCTAGTCATGTACCATTGCAGGCATATGAATGGGCTATAACATTCGGACCTGATGATTTAGTACTTTCATATTACAATGAGGGTTTTTCTGGGTGTTGTGTCACCAATAACACCCAGGCAGGCACTGCACTTTGATCTCAAACTAAATTGAAGAAGGCCACGAGAAAATTCCCGCACTGCCTGACTAAGGCATTGGCAAGAAAATCTAGCCAAATCCTTAATTACATTTTTGAAATATGCTTCCAAACATACAATATATCTGAGTCAGATGCAAAACATACATTTCTCCACAATTTGGCACTTGACACAAGCATGGAGCAACTATACTATAATGTTCTACAACACTACAGAAAGCAGATTTTTCTATTAATTAAGTCAATAAACTCCTACAGTTCTTAAACACCCCAATATCTGTTTTGTGTTTGTGAAAGGGCATTAAGAGTGGTTTGCACTGGAATCCTTTTGTGGTATAAATATAATTTGGTTAAGTTATGCACTCCCCATTTTAGCATGATGGATTCCGTTACAGATTAAAACCATTATTACAAATGTACTGTCTAAAAATCATTTTAAACACAAGTTAATGAGGCCAAATATTTTTAGTACTAAATAGTAGCATAAATGCATACAATTGCCTTTGCAGATGCAATTTTTGTGGCAAAACAGATATTTCTGCCCCTATCTGTAAGTACAACTTGATTTACTTTTCTTTTTGCCAGAGAAGGAGGGCTGGGACTTCTGCAAGGAGAGCCCAATAGAGCAGAGCTAGGGTGCCAAGGCCTATTTCCTTATAATATGACTGGAATGCAAAGCCAAACTTCATAATGGCACACTTAACTTTTAGTTTACACAATATAGATATGTTAGTACCTTGTGTATGATGAGACAGTAGAGCATAAGAATGATCAGCAGTCCTCCACAGATGGATGCAATGATGAAGCCAAGCTTGTACAGGTCTTTGATTGGGTTTCTGTTATAGGCTTTTACTGAGTTCCAATCATAACTGTCTGTAGAAGGGGACATGTCATCTGTAATTACGGCATCTTGAAAATCTGCATTACTCATCACCAATCACTCCAAAAGATTTAGTTCCCCACCTGTAAAATATTGTGTGGTTGATTCTGTGGGTAGTTCTGTGGTAAAGCCAAAGGTTTCTGTGTATTCATACTGGCACCTCCAATCGACTGGTGAGTCACTGGTAGTCACCAATTCCCAGTAAACGGACAACACTTCTGAGACTTTCTGCAGTGCTTCTGAAGGAGATCCTCGGTAGAGCATCTCAAAACTCTCTGGCTTATCCTGGTGCAGATTCAGACAAACATTATAAAATAGTTTTCAGGAAACACATAATTTATCTTCTCATCCTTTGAGATTTCTAATTACACAGATCATGTTCAACCAAAATATCAACTTCACCATTCAAAAGCAATACTTACCTCAATTTCTTCATTAATCTGAGGAACACATTTCTGAGAATAAATGTTGAGGATGAGTGCCCTCAAGGACTGAACATAGCCTTCATTTACTGAACCCCGGTTATACTTGAAGTGGGTAGTGAGCAGCTCCAGGATCCAGGGTAAAGCAGCTTTTACAAAGCAGCATTTGCTCTGAAGAAAAGCAAAAAATAAGAAGCTGAAAAAAACACTTTAATGGAAAGTTTGCTTTTTGGGATGGGTACATTCCGGCTAAACAAATGTTACCCTACCAAACTTCTTCGTTCTATGAATGTGTAGGTTATTGAACACCCACTTCTCAACTGGTTATCCATCTGAAAAAGCAACAACAGCACAATTTTAGAACAGGCATACAGTTTGATCAGTCTAATGTTTTTTTTTAAACACCTACCAATTGCCTGACTGTCAGTAGGTGCTCCCTAGTGATTGAGTGTCTGCATGGGCCAGGGACCTCAGCCATTGTCAGGGGGAAGCTCAGGAACAATAGCATACACAGACACTTTACCTGCAACTGACGCAACCAGACATTATCCTCATGACAACGAAACTATTGGAAAAATAAAGACTTTACTTGACAGTGACTTCAAAAGAGTGTATGAGTAGATAATATATACCAAATAATAAAATTAAGCACTCAAAAATTAACTCAGCTGGTGCTAAATTAAATTAAAATAAATACTCATGCAGTGTGCTATCTATAACCATTTTACTATGAATATATTCTGCATAACAATTCATATCCAGTTCAATGTTCCCTTACAAACTGAAAAAAGCAAAACCAAAAGACAAGAAAAAACAAGAGTCGCCAAGAGCTGTAAATATCTTTCCAAGTAAAATGAGTATTTTATAAGAAGAAAATAAAAAAGACCACAGCAAACTTCTGTGGAATTTTCTGTCTTATTGTGCCACTACCCTTTAACAGCCAGAATGCAAGCTGCTCACTCAAAGTAACAAGCAAACTACATTTTCACCTCTCTGCATGGGTGTAACAGCTCAACTAGAATATAGGTTATAGATAAATATGGATAAACTGCACAGCAAGCTTCAGGTGTCACATCACCTGTGACTGATGTTTAATTGGATATTACCTCAAGGAAACCTTGGCTTGTTCTGAGATTCATTTCAGTTATGGGATAACGCCCTCTGCTACAGAAGTTTGGCCAGAGATCAACATGCAGACTCCTCCTGTAGCTTATAATGCCTGCTACCAAGCACCTTTTGGCAACCATAACAGTAAAATTGGCTCCAGATGGACTTAAACTCAGGATTAAAACATGGTGACATACATATGTTCTTTACTCTCAGCACTTGAAGGTATTTTTTTGGATGTTAATCTACAAGATATGGTTGACCTGTGAGTTTTAACCAGCTTAAGCTCAAGCTCAACAGTCAAAACAGGCACAAACAAAACATGAGTAAAAACCGTAAAACACTATGTTTATTGTTCAGTGAAAGAGATATAAAAAGAAGCAAAATACAAATTACTGAATTCTGCAAACGGAATAAGTGTTATATTCATTTTTTCTTGTTTGACCCTCATAATTTTGAGCTTTACGATAAAACGTTTGGTGAATTAAATGTTGTAAACCTCTTGCAGTAGCTTGAAAGACAATCACTCGGACCAGAAAGAAAAGATAAAGTTTCACACCACCGAAATTTTAACTTAATTTTAAACGATGGTCTGTGTAATTTGAAACAGAATAGTAAAAGGGGTTGTTCCCAAAGAACATGCTAGACTATTACCCACTTAATGACTGATGATGATACATTATCAAATTAATGTAATCTAATAAAACTATTGATGTAACAGGCATGTGGCAAATGCAAGAGCACATGATGCAAAAATCACTTATCACATGATCTGTTTTTGCCATGTTTTCTTTAATATCTGTATGTAGGTCAGCTAAATGTCCAATCAAACAGCAAACATAACATACAGACCACCTTCTTGCATTAAACAAATTGTTTATGTGGTGCATTTCTCTTTATCATTTCTCTGACAACGAAAAGCTCTCACCTACCTTAGCTTTGCTCTGACTCAGGGTTGACACAAGGATGGTCATCTGGTATGTGTTTGACTATGGAAAACTCTAGACTCCTCTATCACACACATTGAAGCAAAGAGATCCTTTTCATATATCCACTTCCACTCCACAGAAAGGAATTTGTTGTTAAGCAAATTTGACACTTTGTCATGTGGCGCTGTTCTTCAAAGCATTGCCTGATGTGCTCTTCCTCGCTTGAGTGAGTTCAAACCAAGACTAACTGTTTTAGCTGACAGACAGCCCTTTTAAAGACCTCCCACCTTTCCAAGTTTGACAAGATACACCGTCCCTGTCTCTGCAGATGTGTGATGACAAAACTGTTCTGGGGCTGAAACTTGCTCTTCTTTTTGAATGTCTAAACATTTTTGTTTTTTAATGGTTATTATATGAACTCAGTAAAAAAAAACAATCAGATAAAAATAAAATGAAAAAAATACATAACAATATTACAGTGAAGACAAATCAATAAAAGTAGCTAGTTATCAAAAGATTAAAATCACCCAAAAAACTAAAGCATCAAACTTGATAAAAAAGTCAGGCAATACTCTGCCAAATCCTTTTGTCCAAACCCTTTTTAACAGGCATCTGTTTTACATAAACTGCAGCTTTAATTCTTGTTTTTCTGTGTTTGCAACCACAACGTTTAGTCATGACATCACATCTGGAGCTTCTCCCACACCTTACTGCGATCTTTCATTTACTATTGCTATTGTGTGATTGAAGTTTCATTATTCACATAATAGTTTTCCTGTTTTTTTTATTATTATTTTTCCGCACGTTTTTCCAAAAGGCAGCCAAAGTCAGGAATCCTGGCGGTCTGATCCGCAGAAATTAGCTCTAGGGACCAGAAAACATCACCTCTCTGGTGGAGCGGTTCTAGCTAGATATAGTTGAACTAACCTCAACGCACGGCTTGAGCTCTGGAACCAATGTCCACGAGAAGAGCTGAAACCTCTTTTATTCTGGAGTTGCTCTGGATGAGAGGCGCCGAGCAGGTGTGGGCAAACTCATTGCCCCCTGACTTGGTGCCAGTACATTGGGGTTTTTACCCTCGGTGGACTAGAGGCTAGCCTCCTTCTGTCTTCGGTGGGGGAACTTGTCCTTACTGTTGTTTGTGCTTATGCACTGAACAGCAGTTCAGGACAGAGTGTTTGAGAACACTCCATTCGGGGACGCTCTTTGTCTGCTGGGGAATTTCAATGTTCATGTGGGTAATGACAGAGACACCTGGAGGGGTATGATTTGGAAAAACACCCCCCCATTATAAATCCAAGGGGTGTTTTGTTACTGGAATTATGTTTTCATCTCCTAGGGGTGGCTGTAGCTCAGGAGAAAGAGCCGTTGTCTTTCAACCGGAAGGTTAAAGAATTGATTCCAGGCTTTCCCTGACTAAATGTCAAAGTTTCTTTGGCTTAAGACACCTAACCCTAGGTTGCCTCCCAATGTACCTATCGGGGTATGAATGTGTGTGTGTGGGTGAATGTGACAAGTAGTGTAAAAGGCTTTGAGTGGTCAAGCTGACTGGAAAAGCACTAAATAAGTCCATTTACCATTACCATATTTACCATTACCATTTCATCATGGACTGTCCATAATGAACACTTTGTTAAGGCAAATAGATGTACACTTGGCACCAGAACACTTTAGGCTGCAGTTTGATGATCAACTTTGTGGTCTTATAGTCTGACTTGCAGCCACATGTCTAGGACATTCGGGTGAAGAGACGGGTGAGGCTGTCACTTGACTACTATTTTGTGGCAGGTGTGTTCAGAAGGCCACTTGTGGCCGAAATGAATTTTCTCTGCAGGATGGCAATTGTTAGTGTGCATGATGTCATCCATCGGCAATGTCTTTCAATTTAATATTCACTTTCACTGTTACGCTGATGATACCCAGCTCTACCTCTCCACTAAACACCCTTCCACTATTCCACCCACCTCTCTCACTGATTGCATCTCTGAAATAAAAACCTGGTTTACCCTAAACTTCCTTAAATTAAACAGTAGCAAAACAGAGGTTCTTTTTATTGGTACCAAATTCACCTTATGCAAAACCGACAGCTTCTCTCTCACTATTGATAATTCCACCGTCTCACCGTCCCCCCAGGTTAGGAGTCTGGGTGTCATCCTTGACAGCACACTATCTTTCCAATCCCACATCAATAACATTACTAGATCTGCCTACTTCCACCTACGTAACATCAATCACCTCCATCCCTCCCCTACCCCCCACACCGCCACCATCCTTGTTCATTGTCTCGTCACTTCCCATCTGGACAATTGTAATTCTCTCCTCTTTGGTCTCCCTCACAAGTCCCTCTATAAACTTCAACTGGTCCAGAATTCAACTGCCCGCATCAAAACTGGAACCCCCTCCATCCACCACATCACTCCAATTCTGCAACAGCTCCATTGGCTTCCAGTCCACTTCCGTATTCAATTCAAAATCCTCTTGTTTACATTTAAACCCATCCACAACCTCGCACCCCAGTATCTGTCTGACCTCCTCAATGTTCCCACTCCCTCTCGCTCTCTCAGATTCTCTTCTTCCATATAGCTGTCTGTCCCTTTCGCCCGTCTTACCACCATGGGGAGCAGAGCATTCAGTTGCTAACCTTCGAAGTATCAAGTACTGTCACGAATGATCTGCCTAATGTTCATTTATTTTTTAGACAGGATTTAAATTCTCCGTTTACCTGTTTTTGTGTGTTGGCCCAGAGTCTTGCTGCCCATTGACCTCTGACCACAACTGAAGAGTTGTCTCTGTTCTTTAAATAAAAAATTTGATTCACTTCAGGTCGGTAGGTATTTTCAGTATTAACACAACAATGGCATCCAGTATGGTTCAGTGTCGTTATTAGCTTGTGGAAGAAAACAAACAAATAATTCGATCATCCTCTCATCAACTCGATCCACTAGATGTTGTTTTTAAAAAACGGTGGTTACCACACAAATTCAGTGAGAAGATCCAGATATCTTGCAACACTTAATCCCGAATTGATAAATCATAAGGGAGTAACTCTGCATAACCGTCTGTGTAGGGGTCAACTCTGGAAGAGGTGCTCGTCAAGCCTCTGTGGACCTACAGAGCACCTACCGTAGTGACGCAGACGCAGCGCAAGTAAAAATCCGCCTTTGCCCTCAATCACATCAGAGTCCATCTTATCTCTCACACCTCCTGCTTTGTATTCTCTACTCTGTACCGTCTCCTCTTCTACCCAAGCGTCTTTCCCTCAGTTTCCACTTCCAGCTTTCTCTCTTCTCTTCTGTCAACATCTTGACTATCTGGCTCTGTCTCACATTCATTGTCGACTTTACACTCAGGGGTGAAATAGGACACAATATCCTTTTTTTCTATTAATTTTTGGTTGTATAGTGAAGGGAAAAAATAGTATTACACAACACTTTCCATTATGTAGACAAGCTGTTACTGGTTTGCTTGAATTATTAGGTTCTGCTATCTTGTGTACTTACTATTCAAGTCTAAAAAGTAATCATGATTATGGTGTAAATGTGAGATATTTTCTCCTAGCTTTCACACAAGAAACTGGATGTAAAAGGAGTCCTTCTCATCTTTAGTTTATGCGTGGCCCTTTATGATTGGGCTGTAAAGGCAGTGAAGTGTTTGTGCGGTTCAAAAATCACTATTGACTGCAGAGCAAAAGACGTGTCCTTCTGGGTGAATATCACGGCTTTGGTAGAAAATGGGGTTAGTAAGCAAAGAGAAGTTGACGTTGAAACTAGGCAGTTTAACAACAAATGGATAGATGAGTTTAAATTCATGTTGCCATCTCATGCCAGTACTAAATCGTTGCATTTAATTTGCCAGAGTTGCTGTATGCAAAGTTGCTAATATTAAATGCCATTACGAGACAAAACATTCTAGCTTAAGTGCAGCTTTCACTGTTGAAAGCATTGCACGGAAATACAAGATTGTTGCATCAAAGTCATCTTATTTGACCATATTAACAATCGCGGTTTCATAACTTTTAAAATCCCACAGCAATTGCTGCTGTTTGTATGCAACCCGTTTGTTATTGCTCTCACTGGGAGCCGTCCAACAGAGGTAATAAATGCTGTGCCTAAATTCAACGATGGCCTTTTCCCACTGGAACTGGTCCAGATGCAGGCCAATGATGCTCTGAGGGCCAACTTCAGAGAGGAGACACTGTGTGAGTTTTGAGCACACTCACCAGAATCCGAACTCAAAACGACTCGCTATGTTGACAATGTTCTACATATGCAAGTTGGGGTTTTTTCAGTGATGAATCTGATTGTGGACAAAAAGCGCAACAGACTCACATCTCAACCAGTGCTCCTATATTGCATTGACATCACACAAACCATCCTTGGGTAAGCTGTTAAAGGATTTAAGATACATTTCTTCACATTAAAAGGTGACTCAACAACTGACTTTGTGATGCATGAATCTGATCCCATACCTGTGTTTCCTTGTTCAGACTGTTTGGATTTCTTGTATGCATGCTTTGAACATAAATATTTCTGAAGTCTTCCAATATTTGCTGATTTGCAGGTATATGTTTGTTAATTTAATCATTACATATTATGTCTTAAACACTAAAAGAGCTAAAATGTGTTCATATTATTTTTTTTAACTTCTTAATAGTTTATAAATGTTGATCTGCATTGTATACGTAGTTCTTTTGTCTTAATAAATGTCTTAATGGTCTTGGGCTCTCTTATTTATCGAACCTTCTTTTAAATTATAAAACCCCGCGGACCCTGAAGTCCTCTGGTACCAACCTTTAAGTTGTTCCAAGGGTGAGCACCAAGACATACAGCGAGGCCTCTTTCCATTGTTACGGCCCTCAACTGTGGAACAGCCTGCCAGAGAACCTCAGGGCTGCAGAGACCGTTGATGTTTTTTTAAAACAAAGCTTAAGACCTACCTTTTAGCTTAGCTTTTAATTAAATTTTATTTGATCTTAATTTATTTTATATTATTTTATTTTGCGTTAATTTATTTTCATTTCACTCAACTGTAATACTTATAATACTTCCTTTATTTATTCTTAGCTGTTCTTATTGTTTCTTAAGGTTATTTAATTTTTGTTTTAACTCCAGTGTTATCCTCATGGGGATCCTCCACACCGGGGGTTTTGTGTGCTCGGTCTGGGGGTTGTTTTGCCGCAGTGATTGCCCTCATATTATTTTCTATTCTACAGTCATTTGGCAGACGCTTTTATACAAAGCGACTTACATCTGAGGATAAGAACAACACAAGCAAGAATTCAAATAGAGTGCGACATCGTAATTAAGAAGTAGCCAGACTGCTGTGAGTCCAGTTGGACCCAGGTGCTGTCATGCAGTGCTAGACGCATTTTTTTTCTTTTTCTTTAAATACAAGATTGTGATTTCATCACACAATATAATCTCGGGCATAAGTGCATGCAGCACATTCAGTACTGAGTTGAGTGAAAGAGCTGGACCAATCTTTCTAACTTATTCCGACGAGTAGAAGAGTTAAGCTAAGTGCGGAAATGCTCCTTAAACAAGTGAGTCTTTAGTTTGCTCTTAAAAG
>JBAMHW010000015.1:10578565-10604432 GCA_037177495.1 Rhadinocentrus ornatus | reverse complement strand
CACAAATTACATTCCCTGCAGCTCCTTTTATAATGAGTTTTAGCTCATTATTTTGAAGTGCTGTTTTGGTCAATTCTTTCTGCTGTCATGGGGATGTTGTCAGCCACAGCAGACAGTTGTTTTCAACAAAAGATCTCCAAAGACCTTCTGTACAGGAACTGCACGACCTTAAAAAGCAGCACTAGAAACAACATCTATACGTAATTTATTATATAATCCTGTTTTACAAGCAGGTTTTAATAGCAGATTATAGACATCTGACTTCTTGACCTATGTGGATAAATAGATACCCGTAAGTTTCTTTCCCACACTGCAGAGACAGACCCATGCGTCACTCCTGCATGGCCTCCCACCTCTCTGTAAGTCCACACTACTAGTGGGCATGGGAAATGTGAAATGAAAAGTCTCTGTAGAGGTGATTTATTATTTTATTTATTATATTTTCAACTGCTATTAATATAGCCTTGATTAAGTCAGCAGTCTTTGACTTAATCAAGGCTATATTAATGGTATTTAAAAATGTAATATCTTTATATCATACTATATTATCTAATCTTTGGCAGTACAAAACTATTTAACAAAATTGTACATGTTGTAAAAAGGCTGATTAGAAATTAATAAAAAGAACAAGTTGTTATAGACGGTGCAACAGGTGAAACTTCAAATAGGTTTGTGTGGACAAACTCACACCTGAGGCAGACTTCACTGAACATGTGGGGTTAAGCTATCTCTTGTGATAAGAAAGACATGAAGTCAAGTAGGGATTGTTAGCAGATCATAAGACTTAAAAGAAGTTATCTATCAAACAAGCCTGACTCCTAAAATTACTAACACTCCCCATTAAATTCTGAGAAGCTGGTCTGAGAATCAAATGCAAAATGTTTGCATGTTTTTTTCATATATTTATAAGCAGTCACTTTCACATTCCAGCAAATAAAAGGCAACAGAGAGCAAATTTTCGAAATTAAATCCAATGAATTTTGAATTAGACTGTGATTCCATCTGGATTCAATATGCATGAAAATGTGTGGGCCAGTCTTCACAACAGGAGGTAAAAATGCTAAAAATGAGACCAAATAATGTAGTATAACAGCATATTGTGTACATGACAGTGTGGTAAACAATTTCCAAGTTCACATTCTAGTTTGTTAATTTTATTTCTAGAATTAATTAAACTAAATATATGCACACATTTTCTATTGGATATGTATTTAGCCCTTTTTTCTTTTCTTTTTTTTAAACAGGAATATGCATGCTGTGCTGCTTTAAGCCAGCAGATGGCAGCATTACACCTTTTTTATTTTAAGCGATTTAATCAGATTTCTGTTGATCTGTAACTCCATCTCAGTGCATCACAAAACTTGTTTTTAACATGTGAAACATTCAGCATAAAAAATTATTTTAGTTTTGAAATTGTACTAAATTTAAAAGTAGTTGACGCAATGACCACATTACTTTGTATTGCTAAGCAGAGTTAAGTCCATATAATTAGAACAAATAAAACGAGACAGATTTCTCAGGGATATTAATCACATGGCATAAATAAATCTAATGCACATTAGGATTAATATACTGGAGCAACTGAATTGATTTCAGACCAAATATTATTTACACCTTCCCTAGGTGACGTATTAAAATATGAAAATAATTTATGTACTAGCAAATAATAGAAATCATCTGGTTCAGCTCATTTCATAAGCTATGCAGAGTCACTGAAGAGTCTTTTTACTGTTCTGCTCTTGTTAAAATGTTCCCTTCTTCAAATAGACAGATAGATGACTTCTCCACACACTGTGGCAAATGTTTCACAAATGTATTTATTTACACAGCATGTGAATGAAGTAAAACTGTATAGGTAGAAAAAAATAAACGTTTAATTTTAAAATTAAAAGGTAACTAAATAAAAAAAAAATTATTTAAATGTAGCTTAGTTAAGCGTCATACAAGCTACAACAAACAAAATAGCTAGAAGCATCCATTTAAAGTCCATTTGCATAATCATTGACATTTACTAAACCCCAATACAATTTCAGTTGATATCCTCAGCATCAACACAATGCTAGTTCAATGAAAGTTTCATTCATAGAAAAGGAGACAATAAAGGACTCTGAGATGAAGATGGATCCTGAAAACCCACAGCCCAACCGCTCCATGTGCTTTCCGAACATAAACGAAGAAAATTAAGATGGCTGCATCAGGGTTCATAGGTTAATAAGTTAGTTAGCCACCATCAACCCTTTAAATCCAGTAATTGGGAGATGAACTGCTCTCTCTCTTAGTTCACAAGCTATAACAAGCTTAATACAACCTTTAAATAACAAGAATGCATGACGTATTTAACTGTTTAATTATTTCTTTAATTAAAACTAAGCTAGAATCCAGAAGCATTGTGTGAAAACCTAAGCTCACCCTCAGTGTTACCATAGGAATTAAGAATGTATGTAGCAGACAGACATGGTTCATCAAATGCATTAGCTTAATTGATCATCAGCAAACGTGGACACCTCTTAAAAGACGTTGTTGTGGTGGTATGTTGCTCTGGTGCATTCATTATTCCACAGTTGCGCTATTCACAAAATAATATTTGAAACACAGAGAACTGTAGCCGGTCTACCCTGCAAGTTCATTGCAAGGTTAGACTGCAATAGTCAGAGTCTCTGAACAAATATTAACAGGAGTATAAACTAATATTGATGAACTAAAGCAATATAGCAAAGGAATTGGTAAAAGTAAAAAAAAACAGAAAATTATTACTTCAAGAAATTGCTGCTAAAGGTGGATCTACAAACTACTGAACCACATGATGAACTCTTTTACACAATACTGCATGTTGGCTTTGTTTTGGTTAAGCATGTGTTATGTCTTCTTGATCACATGAGGTTGCATTGTTTTAATTTTACAAGGACTAGATGATTTCCTGACTTATAATACCTTGAAAATGAGAATGCACGTTATTTTTAATATTACTTTAATTAGTGTGAGATGCACATAGGGAAAAAAAGACCTGAAACATAATAGGACAACATAATGAATTATTTAAAAAGAACTGTAAACCATGGTAAATGACGTACTTAAAAACATACAAGGTATAGATCATACTTTGAGAGGGCGAGAGAGAGAGAGATAAGAGAGAGAGAGAGATTGAATACCTATAGCCATATTTTTAAAGAGAAAACACTGCTGCACACAACATCATCACAAAATATCCAGCGTCTGGCTGACCAAGATGCATTTAATTTAAGTCCCCACTGAGACCAGCTGCCATACAGCTGAGTCAAAAATATAGAAAAACACATCAAAACTACTGATCAGCTTCATTAAAGGAGGTCAGCTCGAGAATTTGTAAGGATAAAACCTACTTCTTCATCTGCTCCATCTCTACATACCATGTTGAATTTATGGTGCAATCTATGGATTATCCCAGAAAGCTATCACGTGAGAATGTGTGGTCTACACCTATTAAGAAGCAGGACTGCAATTCCCAGAGAGCTCCATTAAGAAACAGGTGCTCCTCACAGACACAAAACATCTGGTGGTGAACCAAAAGAAACCATGGCAACTGCATCTGCTTTGCCACTCACTGTTGTGACACAACAGCGTCTGCCTGTACAGGTAAATATTTGATAGTAGACTTGCAGCTATACAGAAATGATCAGCTCACATTTTCAAGTGGCTTTGTTGGAAAGTTGCTAGGTTCATGCATTTTGTTGACAAGATTTAAAGACAATACCTCCATATGTATGCCCTTAACCACTGTGGCAATGATTTCCATGACAAGCAAGTCTGCAAAAAATGTATTAAACACCCAGTCCAAAGTGAGTCATTAAAAGGTATCACTAAGTTTAAAATTAGTCTTCAAAATCATGCACATGGGTTTTCTGGCTTGTAAGTGAACATGTGTGCATGTGGCTCGTTGTGGTTCTGTGCGCAGCATCAGAAGATGAAGATGCCAACTAAAGCCTGCTGATATAAAAAGACACTCAGCTGTGGCAGCAGTGAAGACAAATGGATTCAGTAAATGAGAGCGCAAAGCTGTGGTACAAAGCTTTGTGAAGCCGTCTAGTTCAAAGTCTGTCTAATATCAGAAACAAGGCTACTTATGCTGCTGGCAGTCAGAACACACAGCAGCATTACTGAAATACCCTGCAATCTGAAAGCAAACAATTTGTTAAATGTTTTACTACCAACAGCATTGACATTTCACCATCAGTCCTAAATGTGCAGCTCAGATTTTAAATTCTTCATTTCTTACATCCAGTGTTATCAGTCTCGATACCACTTTTTTTTTTCTTTTTTTTTTTTTTTGTAGCCAGCTATTTTTACAAATAAATGTAAATTAAAGACCAATGTGAAGTTATTTATTTAGATGTCATCGGTCAACACTGAAAACCTTAGTATTGGAAAACTTTTAAAAGAAAGATGAGATGTAAAATTATTTCTAAAAAGCTGCTATATTTATGAGTTCAGCACATGATCACTACATTGTTGAATTTGCATATAATGTATACATATAGCATAACACAACATTAAAAGCTTTGTAAGTAAATAAAATAAATATATACATTTTTTTAATATTAATTAATTCATTGTCTGTACTGCTTAGTCCAATTCAGTCCAATTTGAAAAATTAATAATCTTTTAAATACAAATACAAGGAAAACTCTTGTATACCTCAAGTCCTCCATTTGAAGCCATCTTGTAAAGTACTGCCCTTTCAATTGGCAAGATGTAAATACTAGCAACTGGGATGTTTCCATTATAGTAATCATGTTGAGGTCTTTCCATTAAGTCACAAACTCCTCATAGAGTGATTGTAAGGGGCTTACAATACATGTTACATACAGTGCTTTCACTCAAAATTTTCATGTTTTTCTTTCTTTTTAGTTTTGAGGTATGTTCAGTTAACAACACAACACTTCAGTAACACCACTTATTATAATATTATTTGATTTTACAGAAAAATCGAAAGTACTCTGCTCTCTCCCGCCAGTAAAGGTCATTCAGTTGACAGATTTAGTGCAAAAAATTAAAAGCAAGTGACTAAAATTTTGCAGGATGTCGTCCTATATCCATGTTAAAATACATACATTTTCTACGAGTGAAGGCAGTGTCTGTAAACTCTGTCAAATATTAAATCTTAAGGGAATGACTCTCTTAAAGTTGTTATAAATTCACAGATAAGTGGAGATTTTGTGGATTGCGTGCACAGGATATCCTCATTCAAAAGAAGAAAGGGAGAAAACAAAAAGAAAAATATGCTCTTTTTAATTGCTTAGTTTTGTGGCTTCCTGGACAACAAGTGTCCACATCCTTCACACTCACCAAACATCCTCTCTGTGTTGTTCACAGGCTGACTCATCTTTAAATCAGATAGTGGCAACAGTTCTCTTCTCAGTTCTCTCTCAGGTTATTTACTTTTCAGAGGGCAAAAATACTGGATGAATGACGTAGCTAATTTAGTGTTTCAGTTGTGAGGTAAAGATGTTCTGTAAGTTGATCTGTTGGTCTCCACTGTGCTGTAATCTGAAGGCTAACATGCTTATTTGAGAATTGGGGGACAATTAGCTAACAAGTTGGATGCATTAACAGCTTTTCCAAACACACAAATGTACATATAATTTCCCCACTTTTCTTCTATCTTTATTAATCTTTTTTTTCAGGAACATTTGGATAAGAGTTTTGATTTTCTTTTTATTTGTTTATTAAGTATAAAGTAACAGCTAGCATTTGCTTAGCTTAATGTTAAAAAGTTATTTCTTTGTTTAAAAACTACTCTCAAAACACAGTAATGATGGGATCAAACATAGAAAAGATGTACAAACTGAAAAAACTTTGTTCCAAGATTTGCCTTTGGAAACACACACACACAAACACACACACACACACAAATAACATCCTGTCCTGTCCCCATGGTAGAAATGGGGCTTTATCCCCTTACATTTTTTTTTTCTGAAAAAAAAATAAAAGCAATAAAAGATTTTTTAATTTGCTTATAGACCCTTTCATGGCCTATATATTCAGTGACGTCACTTCTGTATCCGGATGCAAAAAAAAAAAAAAAAAAGCACGTAAAAAACACTGTAGAAACGAGCTATCTCACGTGTTATTACAACTTAAAAAGTGTCGTCTTGTTGTGTGTTTGGGTGCCAAAATAAGAGGAAAAACATTCCTGGCAGTAAGTCAAAGTTTTTTAGGAAACCACTTCAGAAAAAAATGAAGACAATTATAGCTGAATGCAATAAGACAAAAGTACAGGACAGAGGCGATAACCAACAATTCTTGTGTTTGCAGCGCACACTTTATATCAGGTAAGATAAATGTAATGTTAAGTAATTGTTATCGAGTCCAAATTAACAAAATTGTACATTATAAAGGAAAATGTTGGATATATAATGTTGCCTTTATCGGCACATTAGCAAGCATATGAACTGCCTCTTGATAACATTCTAACCTTCGCTTTTGCCTCCAGGCTAAGCTCCGCCCACCACAAACGTCACAATGTTTGCAAACTTTGAAACAGTCTATACCAAGCATGTTTAAACTAGCACCCAATAAAACAAGCTGATAAAATCCTTTTTTTTATTGCGAGTGCTGGCATGTGTACACTCGGTGCTCTGGATGTAACAACTTAGTCACACTGGAGCAGGGTACAACAAGCCCGTACACGTGACCTTAAACTGCATCCTGGACTCTGTGACTCTCTTTTGCATAACGGTTGTCGCCCTCAGTTTTTGCATCCTTGTGTTAGAAGTAAAAAAATGTGTTTCTACAAAGAAAACCGAAAGTGTGCACGCTCTGGCCGCCTTTGATTACAGCACTCTCATTTAAAGCTAGCCAAGTATTGTGTTCCCATCAATGCCAATTTAGAGCTGAATTTGATAAATACCTGTGAATACTGTTACATAATTTAAAGTGGAGCTAAATGTTGACTAAAAAACTTTCCACAGCAATCAAATGCCAATGGTTTGCAGTTGGTATCAGGATTTTTCGGCTTGTGGGAAAGAGGCATTAACGATCTAGAGCTTCCGGATAACAGATATTTTTTCCCTTTATATTGATGCCATCAGATACATCCCTTTTCCGTTTACAATCTGATTACACCCTGTGTCACTGAATTAACTGTCTTAATTTGCTGGAGTGAATATGCCTCAAAGGCAGAAATGTCCTTTACTTTCTGCCCATGAGATTTTAACAGATAGGAGATTAAAATAGGAAATAGGAAATGCATCAGGCTGAGTCTAACATTCACCAATATTGAGCAGAACTGAAGTTCTGAAGGTTTATTTTCAGGTTTTACATGTAAAGTAATAGTTGCTCCATTTAAACATTCTTATTCAAACAAGACATCAAAATTTGACTCAATTTTATGTCTGATTCACTGGCTGAGTTAAATTGTTTGTCTTCTGTTTTGAACTGTGGGTAGAGGTGAAAAAAAGTCACATTATCTTGTTTAGTAAAATATTTTTAAACAGAGCATGAGGTCTTTGGGTGATGTGAATCTCGTGGCTGGTAATAAAGCGCATCAGCCTGGTATCTCCTCTTGTGTGTCAGCATGGGAACAGGAAATGTGTTTGCATTAACGGTTAACAGAAAGCCTTCAAATAACTTAAATGAAGAAAACACAAAGAGATCATCAGTACAATCACGAGCATCAAAGTGTCTATAAATGTTAATTCAGAATTCAAAAGCAAAAACTTTAACTTGGCAAAATCTGTTTAAATCTAATATTTCCACCGACAGCTGCACTCGTCTGGGGAAATGATGAATTTATATGAATGTCTATTTTGCCCTGATGCCAACATTTTTTATCTTTCCAGGCATATACAGAGCTTAGATTACCTTGAAAGAATGGCACTTTGCATCGAGAGGTAAGCAGAAACAGAACTGACACACTTTTAAGTTGAAGTGTGAGAGTCTGAAGGATTTTAGACAGGGCCTAATTGTGATAGGACTTTCCAAAAATGAATAGGGCAAACTGCAAGAAACGGGAAGAAAAGTGTCAGAACTTATGGTGTTCATAAGTTGCAATGTGGTGTCCATGCAGACCCCTGTCCAGAAACAAATGAGCATATAATGAGCATGTAACTAACAAAACTGTAGCAAAGAGCAACAGAAGGAAGCCATCTGACTTATTATCTAATTTTCTCATTTATCATTCTAGATGGTTTGTGTCAATGCTCTGTTGTTGAACTCTTGGTCTTAGCCTTGATGTGGATTTTACAGAATCAGTTACCACAAACAATGCCTTAACAATGTTGCAGACCATCATAAGAACAATATTATGTGATGACTAGCTGATGGCAGTGGCCTCTTTCAATAGTTCAGTGTATTTTACCCCATGGCAGAATTTGCTAAGGGGGGACTTGAGAAACATGACTTGAAGAAGTTGGAGTTTCCAAGCCTCCAAATCTCCCAGATCTCAATATGACTGATAATTGATCAGATGTGCGCGACACTGCACAGTTAATTAGATGTCACGACTCTGTCTTGATGTTGCACAACACAACACAATCTCGCAAATTTGTGGTCGTGGACACATCCGTGAGCTCTTGGTTTGTCACTTCTGCTAAATGCTAATAAACGACATGCAATTCTTGCTTTGTCTTTTTATGTACAGAACCAGCTTGTAAATTGTCAAGCATAAACAGTGCTCTTTAAGAAAAACCCCAGATTCAGCTAATAATCATTAATAACTGAAATCTTTCAGTTACAAGAGTCACTCGATTCATTGTCAAAATAAAAAAATAGAATTGCAGCTTAAAACAAGAAGCTCAGACCTGTACTTTAAAGTACTTGGCTGCAGTTATATTCTATTACAAATATAAACATTTAGACAAGAAGTAACACACAGATGCTCCACTCTGGAATTTTGTATAAATCACCAACAAATAAAAAAAAGAAATCTCTTTGCTCTGCTTTTCAGACTAAAGTCAACGCAGACCGGTTTGTGCTGGGCTGCTGGAATAGTCTTTGCCTGAATAATTCAATATAGCTCACTGTCTGTTCCTGTTGTGTACTGCATGGTTAAGAGTCAGTGAAGGGGAAGGCTCAGTGCACGGGGACAGGCCTTGTTTTCTGCGCCTGTAGCCAAACGTGCGTCCCTTATATAAGGGAGGGGAATGAATAAACAGAATACAACATCCGCTGCATAAAAACTGATGTCACTTTGTCATCATGGCTGATCCTCAATTCCACTCTCCTTATATGTTGCGAAATGTCACCAAAGCTCTTCTTTTAAATTAGTTTTCAACATTGTCATTATAAACAGATTCTATAATTCTGTCAATGTTCGAGTTTCCCTACCTTTACACCTTTATCTTTCTTACAACTACCCCCACACTCTCCTCGCGCTTTCTCTACAGAAAAGTATTTTGCTCCATAAACATCATGAACGAGCTACGTTAGTTTGTGGATGTAAATGCTGGGCAATGTATTCACACAACATGAAAAGTGAGTTTATTAAAATGTAGATGCAGTTCACAGTGCATCTGTTGCTGGTTTCTCTGAAAGAAATAATCTGAACCTTGAACCTGTCAAACATGTGGAATATGAAGCTTTAGCTTGTAAGTGCCTTATTCAGCAAAGCCTCCAGCCATCTGATTTTTTTCAGGTGTAAACACATCTGCTTTTCAAGAGTTCACACCGCGCAGATGTTTTGCTGCCATTGATTTTCATATTGAGTCAATACACTTTCAAGATATGGACCAATCTTTCTTGGCTAGTCTGGAAATTAATTATGCTGTGTAAAACATTTTAATATATATTTAAAAAACATTTTTTTTGCTCTACTTTAAACAAACCTTTCACAATGGGACTAGTTTAAACATTTTCTTCCACCTCTCTACATGACCGCAGACTCCAAAAACAGAAGAGATAAGACTGAAGTAACAAGTCCTTGAAATCTTTATGTCAGACTAAAGTAATGCCAAAATGCTGCATGTGGGTAAATAAATGGTAAATGAACTTTGCAGATATAGCGCCTTTATAGTCACATGTTGACTACTCACATGTTGCATTCACACACTCATACAGCACTTCTACTGAGTGCTTTCTTCTATCACTCACATTCATACCCTGATAGACACATTGGTAGGTTCAGTGTCTTGCCCAAGGACACTTCATCACATAGTCAGGGGAAGCCTGGAATCATTCCACCGACTTCCCGGTTGGCAGACGACCTCTCTTCACCCTGAGCTACAGCTGCCCTCAAAGACCACACCACTTGAGTCTTTCATCATTTTTAATTACTGTGAGTTTCTCCTGTAGTCTCCTCACTTCTTGTTCCTTCTTTCCTGTGGATGTGAATCTAAAGCACTGGAAAATTCTAATTGTGGAAAAGGAAAAATGTCTTGAGGACAGTCTTTTTTTAACCAAACTAAATTGCTTATATTTGCACCACAGATACACATTTCAGAAACTCAAATTGTTTAGGATCTAGCTGTGGACAAATTTGTCAAATTTTGTTTGAAATTGTCTCTGATAAAAGACTGAAAGACTGCCTGGAGAAAAATAAATGGTGTATTGGAGATAACTTCACCTCATATATATATATAATTTATTTGTTTATAACACATAATTTTCCTATTAACGTCCATCAATCCATCCAAAACCGCTTCGCCAAATGAAGGGTCACGGGACAGCTGGAGCCTAACCCAGCATGCAGGGCACACCCTGGACAGGTCACCAGTTTTATTAACATGTCCTAGTAATCTATTTAAGCATTTCTAATGTCATGAAATATTTAAAAGTATTGTTTACAGTTATATAAAGTACATACTAACTCTAAAATGTTTTGACAATTATTTAATAGCTAAAGAACAATTCTTTCTTTCTTATTTTTTTCCTTTCTGTAATTTCTTTAATTGGAGAGTTTAAGTGGATAAACACTTCATGTAAAGACAATCATGTGATCAGTCAAACACTTGTCCATGTGTTTGAAAAGAACCTGATGTTTGTACTGCAGTGCATAAGTACTTTTAGAGGAATGATTAATAAATCACTATATGTAAGAGAATACAAAGATGCTCAATTAACAGTTTGTTAAAGTTTAACCTTCTCATACAGCTAAAAGATGTTGTTTGATGAAATTGGTTGAATTTTTCTAATTCTGTGAGAACTCTACTGCCACACTACATAAGGAAATCCAGAAGTGGAAATTTTGTGGAATTGCAATATAGAGTGTTCACAGATTATACGGAAACTGTCTATGAAGCCCAGTCATTGGCTCTATCTCAATAATGATGATGATGTCATGGTCTGAGGGCAAACTGTGAACGTTAGTGTCCTGTAAGTCAAGAACATCTGGATGAATAATCTATTGCATAAATCAGACAGATTATAACAGCCTGACTGGAAAGGTGTGAGTTTGAATGACTGACAAGATACAGCACATTGTTCATGGTGACATCCATGATGACTTTGTTTGATTCAAGTGTGCTAATAAATGGAAACTTTCTGGAAAGTCACTAAAAAAAAAAGAAAAGAAAGAAAATAAAAAAGTTAAAGTTGGATAATTACACCGTATTTTGATGCTAATTTTTAATGTCTTCTATAACTCAGAGTAAGCTGAGCAGAGGTAACCTATGTATGTGTGTGTGTGTTGGGCCTTCACAATGTACAACTGACAGCAAGATGTTAATACAGTAGGGGAGAAAGTGTCATGCATTTTCTTTTTTGCACGTCATTTTCTCTGGTTTTTATGTCTGGCAGCCCTTTTTAATCTCTTTAGCAGCCTGTGAGGTTGTTATTATTATTATTATTAATATTATTATAATTATTATTGTTATTTACAGTGTACCTCTATCAGATCAATGCTAAAAATTGATCTTGTGGACTCTTGCACATCAGTGCAGTGAATTATTAAGTATCTAAAAATCTAAATGCAATTTAAACTATGAAAATCATGTTGAATGTTTCCTTGTTCCTTGTTTTGTTGGTCCCCCAAGTAAAGTTTTTTAATGCATAAAAAATCAAGAATAATGGCACATTAATGGCAGTCAGCTACCTTTTGTGACCAAACCCAAAAGTTAAACAATTCTTATAAGCTGAAGAACTGACATATGTTTTCTGTAAATTTCAGTACAGCACATAAAGCAGGTAAAAATGTGGCAAACAGTGAAGTATTAGAAATCAAAGGTTTTTATCCATTATTCATGTACAGTGCACCACTACAGATGATGCCAATATGTATTTAGATTATAGATGGTTATATGTTCAAAGCTTTCGGAAATAGTCTACATCTCACTAGTCAGAGCACAATAGTGCTCTGGATTTGTGTCACATTCAGTAGCCTGCAGCCATTAGTTTCCTCCACTGAGAATGTCATGTGACATGTGACTGGCAGAACAGAGCCACTTCTACAAAACAGAGCAAATGACAGTGTCTTAAAGGCCTATGCTTTGTTTTCCATAATCTTAGACACATAGTCAAATGTATGCCAACCGAGTTAATGTAGACTAGGAAATTAAAAGAATGGTTAGTTCATGTTTTCTCAGTTTGAGAGAAATACCTAAAGGACAAGCAGGATACACTAAAAAATCTGCTCTAAACACAGAGAGAAATGGGATGGAAAGCTGCCTTTCATGCCCTGCTATACAGGCCACTGCCCTCACAGTGGTAGAGTGCCAGTTACTGTACTTTATCTGGACAAGCAGGAAACACAAAGAGCCTGTTTTCCTTTCCAGTGCCATGTGTTTCTCACCTGATCCCTCCTCGCTCTGTCCAACTTGCTGGAGCCCCAGTTATTTGCACTGCTGTGGATAATGCAATTGTGCACATTGTGCACCATAAACAAGAACTCTTTGTGCCACTCTAAAATCAAATTAGTTTTGTCAGAGAAAACATGATTAATGTATTAAGTGTGAAATTTAAAAGAAAAAAAACTTTCAATGTTTCATGTTATCAGAACATTATGGTCTAATATCAACCAGCACTTAAGACAAACTGAGTTTGTCGGAATAAAACAAAAAACAACATGAAACAATGAGCTAACTGAGAGACTTTTTTTGGTGAAAATATTACAAACTAAGCTTGGGAGATGCCTGTGGAAAGTTTTAAAAGGTACCCTTTTTCTCTTCCTTTGAGCGATTTCCTCACATTCATCCATCCTGCTGTGCTTCAGTTGAAAGAAGTTTCCATTATAAGGACCCAGGTTACCCTGGTGCTTCTCATGAATCTGTTTTAGGCATATTAATGAAGTTACAGCTTAAAATGTTCACTCCAAAACATGTTTTAAAATTTCAATAAAAAAAGACTCAATATAATATTCCAAAAAAAGTTACTTACTACTTGTGATTTGCAATATAAACCTCATAAAGTATTTCAAATATATTGAACATTCAGTGTATATAATTTTTAGTTTATGAATTTGACTGAATTCTTTAAGTAGGCTAGATACATTTACAAAGCTACTATTTACATTACCATGAACGTTTTATAGCCTATCTATTGGATGATAAAGATCTCAAAGTAACATCTGTAAATCTGATAATCACAGATCACTAGGTTATGTTTATATGTTTGTTGCTTGTATTAAAAGGTTTAAGGCAAATATTTGCATATTTTCCTTTCCCATTGTCAGTATTCAGGCAGAGGGCAACTTTTATGTAGCCTCGGTAAATTATCTATTTATAAATAAAATTTGAAATGCACCACTTTTATATGAGCTTTTCCTTTTGTATGTATTAGTGGTTTTGTGTAAAGTTCTTCTATTAAAAAATGCTCTGAAATTCTTAGTCCCTGCGCGTTTTCATTATTTGTGAATAAGGACAAGCTGCTGGAGGTCTCCGGGGATTAGACGCACAGATCTCTGTAATCCGTTTGGAAACGGGTTCTGGACGACGGGCGGGGAGGAGCTATAGGACCCGGTAAGTGTAGGGGTGGATTTACCCTCGTGGAGTAGTAACGGGACGCATGCGCCCCCTCCCTTACAGTGTTTCTCCATCCCCGGGGAAGGAGCAAGTAGTGAACTTGTCGTGTTACCTCCTTAAAGGCGCCGCCGGTTGCGAGAGAAAAGCGCATGTTTGCTAGAGAGAAATACTCAAAGGAAAACGGCCGAACTCTAAGATTAATCCAGAAAAGAGTCTTTTGTGATCCCGTTAAGAGAAATCACCGCGTGTGCAATTGTCAAAGATGCGGAAACAACTACAGAAGCAGCCGCAGTCTGGACTGTGATTCACCGGGACATGCACCGAGCAAGGCATGCCTTGGATGAAAAGAAGAGTAATAATGCTACAAATTGGAGCCAAACATCCTGAAGTTGTCTGCGTAGGACAATATCGGTGCTATGAATCCGCTGATCTTCGGAAATAAAGAGTTGTGTATGGACCTTATCCATAATGTCAAAAGTCATCCAGAAGAAGAACCACTGGATCACCAAAGTGAGCAAGAGCGCAGTTATCCGGGACGCGTGTGGGGAGCTGAGCGTAGAGCTTAGCGGTGGAGCGGAGAATGGAGAGTTTCCATATATTGGGCAAATTAGGGAGGATGTTGTGGTTTATCAGGAGGGAAAACTCTGTGAAGGGGAACTGCTGCTGGAAGTTGAGGGGCTGTCTGTGTCAGGATTACCCCTTTATGACATTTATACTTTGATCAACTGCTGCAAAGGTCCCGTCAGGTTGAAAACTGTTCGTCAAGGTAAGGATGAATCTACTGCCACCACTATGTGTCTAACTGCTTGAGATTATCGATCATATATTAGAGTTTCGAAATCCCTTTGTAAGTTGTTTTCTACATGCAATTTGGCTCAAGATAACAAGCATACACACAATGTTAAAATGAGGATCCGAGTGAAGTAGGGCAGAGAAATACTGCTCATCCTCCCTCCAGCAGCCTGGAGTCGTCTCAGGCTTTGACATGAAGCTCCCCTGGCAGTCATCCTGCCCTCATTTGCCCCAACACTAGCTTCTAAAGCCACCCTGGGTCAGATTTGCAGGGTCACAGATAGAGCCACTTACACTAACTATTAAAGCAAACCATGTGTACTGCCAGTTTATCTCTGTACCATGTAAGTTAATTCAAATCCCATATTTGTGGAGCTCTTCTCTGCCTTACTGTCACATTATGAAGCCTGTTTGTTTCTGCAGCTCACGTGTGCCCTGTTTTTCGAGCTGCAAGTAAGGTTTAATCTAATTGTTGATTTTTCTGGTTACCAAGAATAACTTTATAATAATTCAGTTTACAAAGACTTTTTCCCATAGCTGGTGCAAAACTGATTTTGAATTTACTTTGTGAATCAGTACTATGTCACTCTAATTCTCACCTTCCAGACAGGGCTGGACGGGGATAAAAAATCAAGCCAGGAGTCATACACTCACCTAGGCCGCCCCAGCTCATGTACAATACACATATGCTCACATGCAAACACACACACACACAGGCTAAGTAATCACCATCCACCCATTTTTTAAATTGCTTATTCCAAATCAGGGTCACAGGAAGCTGGAGCCTGTCCCATCAACTAACACGCAAGGGGCAGGGTACACCCTGGACAGGTCGCCAGTCCATTGCAGGACCCACCAAATAATTCCACAATTGCTAACATCAATAGCTAACATCAATATTCACTGCAAGTGGTCAACAGCAACTTCACCTGATGTGATTTAAATAAAATAAGAAAATGTAAAAGTAAACGCAGCTTAGAAAAATAAGACACTGTCCAACCTTCAGAGGAGTTCTCAAACTTTTTAATGCAGCGACCCTCCCTATGTTTGGCTCAGTAGGACCAACCAAATATTTCAAGCAGTAAAATAAGCCATGTCATTGCCATGTATGCAGAAACACACCCACAAACACACACTTCATATGGAGTTGTTAACTAAAACATTAGACATCAACATTTAACCAACATGCACAAAAGCTGCCATCACATCATTTACAACCAGATAAGCACACTGACAACCTGATGAAGTCATCATCAGCATTTAACCTGGGCTACTAAAATGTTTCTCATTAGCACAGTTTACAGCTGTTTCTGAGTTGGCAAGGACAGATGCGGACAGTATGTGTACAGGATAGAATTGCTGAGCGGCTTTTATATCCACCTGTCACTTTAACACGGCACATAAATTTAACTGATATTCTATATGAGAAAATTCCAATATATATCCTGTATATCCAAGGTTGGACTAACCAGTAGTTTGTATGTTTGGGCTGGTGAGAGATATAACAGTTGGCCTACTGCAACAAAACACAGCAACATTTACAATAGAATGAAGTTTTGACAGCAAGTAGTACCAGGGTCATTATAAAAAGCTACATAAAAAGGACCATGAAAAATCTCAACTAGGAATCATCATGTTTTGTTCAGATACTGTGAACTCACATGATGTTACTGCTGCTGATAATTGGAAAATATCTGAAATTTTCTGACACTTGCCTGCCTCTTCCTCAGCTGCCTTCCCTTTTTTGACAAGGTCCCTCTCTGCTGCACATTCATCTTTTTGTTCTGAGTCTATTTAGCCACCGTGTCCCTCTACATCTCCGCCTCCACGCTCTTTGCTCAGGTTGATCCATTCAATTCAATTCTTTATTTCAGACTCCAAATTTGGTCCATATAAAAACAAACACAAAACAAAACAGACAAAAAACAATATAGGTAAAAGTTCACATTAATAAGTTAAAAGAAGTTTATATCACAATTATTTTGACCAATTGGGAAATTACTGACATCTGATAAGCACAAATTGCTTTGTCTGTGCACAGGTATCAGTGTCAGGCAGACCAATCACGCCCACCGATGTCATGCACCTGATTTTATTTTATTTATTTACTTTTTGGACAAGCAGGCCAGTAAGTCAGGCCACTTTGGGCCCAGATCACTGGGAATTGTCCAATTCCTCCAGTGGGCCAGTCCAAGCCTGCTTCCATCTGCTCATCTCTCTAGAAAATATTGTTGTATTTATGTAAACTGAGGGAAATGCTCATATAGAATATTTGTGGAGGTGCTGCCTGTCTATGAGGCGAGCTTGACCCATTGCCCACAGCCTGGTACATCTGTATCTGTCTGTGAGGCAGCCAGAAGGACAGGGAGACAACTTTACATTCAAACTTGTTCTACAGTGAATTGTTTATCCCAGTTCTGCCCAAATCTGCAAGCTGATTCATGCTCAGGTGAATAGTAAAATAAATAAAACTTTAAGTCTGTCTGCACAAATTCACATTCAGTCTCTTGTTTACAGGTACAGCTTGCAGGGCCTCCTCTCTGGCAAAATCATTAACAGTGTTATATAACGGTTGTTAGTGTAACATCTTTGCCTTTGTACTGTATGTCCATAAGTGACTCCACAGTAATGATTTGACCTCTAAAACCAAAGTCTTGGCCCATGGGACAAGAGCTCAACACTAATGCTATTGTGTGTTTGTGGGACAGGCATTTGTTTGACTTTTAATCAGAACAAGCAGCACAAAAGGGAGATTTTTAATGTCCACAAATAGTTTTATAGTTATGAACTTCCATCGAAACACATTATGCTTCTAAAGAGAGCTGCAATATTCCAAGCATTGATATAAGGGACATTCTGGTCCACTTGTTTTTAATTTGTGGTATGAGTCAGCACATTTGCCATATCTAATTAAAGGAGATTGATATTCTTCGATTATCGTAGAGGGTTATAAGACCTCCATTGGGCCTTGCAGTCTGTAGAGCTCCTGTGCATGGATGGTAAAGGTTAGGAATCCAAACTGTCCCAGACCAGGTAACATGCTGCTGGTACAAATCAGGTCTCTGTCCTTTTCTCTCCAAGAGCTCCGGATCTTATTACTTGAGACCACAGGACCTCAGTACAGTAGGTAAAAACACCATCGGTGTGTTATGGTGCCACAGGTGTGTTGCTTCCACAGAAGAATGTAAAGAAATTATCTTACATGTTCTTGTGGAAAACATGTAAGATCATGCTCTTGACTTCTTAACTTAGAGGTTTTAAGCCACTAACCTGATCAAAATTTGACATTTTATGGAAATCAAATCAATTGAATTGTTTGTCCCCTATTTTAGACTCTTTGTAGGCTATAGAGAGAAATATGAGACATGAGTTATGTATATCGCTGGTTGGAAACATAGACTAAATTAAAGAGCTGTTAGCTGTATCACTGGATTATTGTGTATTTAACTTAAAAATGTGGTAATGTGAGGGTAACTTCTGAGGTTGTTTGGAGTGTCTTTGGAAGTATGTAGTGCTGCTTATCACTTCTAATTTTCTTCTAAGATTATGCTAAAACTACAAGGCTGAATTTTATTAAACTTAACAGATAGGTGGCTTTCAGCCAAATTGTTTAGATATTGTTATAGGAAAGTTCCTCTATTTTTTCTGTTGTTCATAAGTGGATTTACAGATCTATAATCAGGATGGACTTTAAAAGATAATTCCACCTCTGTACATTCAGTGCAAGTCTATAAATATGTGCATCCTGTCAGTGTTCAGATTTTCCTTAGTTATGACACACATCTGTACCACTCTGCTGTGACAGAACAGTTTAAATACGGTTGGGTAATTGCCTCCATCATAACACTTCACAATGCAGTTACAGCTGTTGACTTTGTTGTTAAAGAGGCTGAATCTGTCGCCATGTTACAAAAAGTATTATCCACTCGTACAACATAGTTTGAACAATAAAATGTCCATGTATCTTTCAAAATGTGCTAATTTAAGGCCTGAAGTAACTCCCTCACAGTTTAAAAGCCTTTTGCTTATTCAACTTGGAATATTTTAAAGTAAGCATTAAATGCAAATGATCCCTGCTTTTATGGAACATTTTATCTTTTTTCCCCCCTCCCTGTGGGTTGCTTTCATTTCTGATGAAAATACTTTGGTCATTCTGACCAAAGGCTTGGTGGACAGCAGTTTTATGATGCTGTATAATCTTTAGGTTAAAGTCCAAAGAGGAAGTACTGTCAAACATGCAAAGACTAGGACCCATCAGTGTTGCTCTTCTCTGTAATCAGTCAAGTCCAACATATGGGTAAAAGGTTTGTCATCATTATCTTGCATCCTCAGATGGTTTTATTGAAAGGCAAAGTTTTTATAGCAAATAACCTTCCTGGATATATAGACATGCTGGTGAACAGGGTACGCCTTTGAAATGATATAATACAAAGAAATGACAAGGAGAAAAATCTTAGCAACATTAATTTTCTTACTGAAAGTTGAGTTGAGTTGTTTTAAATAAACCACAAACCAAGTTAGTTGTAAGAGTTCAGGGGGTTTGTAGCAGTGGGTTTTACCAAGGTGTGTGTCGGATCTCACAGTGACAAACGAGCCTTGGTTCTCTTAGATCTTGCCATGAGCTGAACCCAGCCAGGCCAGCCTGCTGCATGCCAGGCATTCCAGAGAGGTGGAGTGTTCACTGGACTACCCCATGACACAAGCAAAAACAGTCAAAAGCTTCCAGTTTTGCTCATTTTAGTCTTCCTCTCTTTTCGTTTTTTTTTTTTTTTTTTTTAATCACCGTACCCACTCCTTGGAATAGGGCAATCAGGTTTAAAGCTTAAAGAAAGTATACACCAATCTTGCTCAGCTGAATTTAAAGTGCATACCAACCATTGGGTCACCAGTCGTTGACCCCACACTGTCTACAGCGTAGGCAGCAAAGCAAAAAGCAGCATCTCTAAACTGTTGTGTTTGTTCTCATTCCACATAAGGGAGCTTAGATGTATGCAAGTTTGTATAAATCTATTTGTCAAGGCCTGACTAGCCATTTTTCACACAGCCTGATTCACCTCACTGCACTGTGTGCAAAGGCAAACACACATTGTGCAATTTTAAGTTCAATGTAAGACCCATTATACAACATCAGTCTCTAATGAATTCTGCTACAATATCAAGTTTGATGTAAGCAGACAGAACAATTGTGGTAGGCCGTTTCACGGATTTAGATGTAAGCCTTCTTAACATTAATGTAAAGATTTATTGGACTAAAAATTACCACCCTAATTTACCATGATGTGTATTAATATGCAAATTGGATTGCTCTCTTTCTTTCCTTGCAACCTCTTTCATTTCACAGCCATGATATGAGTCGAAGGACACATCATACAGACCATGTTCAAACTCCCACAACTCAACCAGATTTGTTTGAATTCCTCAAGTTATCTTTAGCTGGTTTAGCTTCCAAAACAGACACTGTTCAGGTCTGTTACAGCTTTTCTACGGCAGCTGGGGGTCATTGATGCACCTATGAGCTGGCAGTAACTTTCCAGCAAAATCTGAACCTTGTTTTATTTAGTAAGTTTTACCTCTGATCTATAAGCTTGCTTCACATAAAAAGTGGCCAGAATCTGCACATGGGTTAGAATTCTGGACCAAGCTGGCACACTGTGTGTGAACACTCACTGCAGGGCCTGAAATAAATTTTTCCACACGGTGGGTGGGGGACATAACTACAGGTCTTGCGGTGCTCATACCTCTCATACCTCTGATGAATATGCAGCTTTAATTTGTCGCCTCTTTCTCCTTTCGTAGTTGTCATCTTAGATAGCTGTCTTTTAGCTAATCTTCATGCTCTTAACCTGCTCACATATCAGTCTTTGCTGAATTGGTATAAAAATTATATTCATTGCTGTAATTTGTTGACTTTTTCAGCTGCATCATTGTAATAAATCATTTCCCTCCATGATCTATTCCTGGGCTACTCAATTAGGTCCTACGAGGGCCGACATCCAGCACGTTTTGTATATATTCCTGCTCCAACACACCTGACTTAAATATTTTATTTAACCTGTTATTTCATGTTACTAAAAGTAAAACTCTGGTCTGGTCATTGTATCTGTGGTTTGACTTGGAGTTTGGGCTTTTTGTAATATACACAAAAAAATATTTCTTTTTAAATAAATATAAACCATCCACTGCATTGTGTTGCTCAAATGTGTTGCATCAGGGAAACATCTAAAACCTGCAGGAGACTGGCCCAAGAATTCTGGAGTTGATAATCCATGGTCTAGACAAAACCATCTGAAATTGCGGGGGCAGTGCTGAACAGAATAGCTGACAAGCAACCAGCAAAAGACACAAACCAAAGAAGAAGAAGAGGATCAGGAACGGAGAAAAAAAAGCACAACAACTGTAGAAATTGCATTTACGTATTAAACACCATGATTAATTAATCATGAAGATCCCTAAATATTGTCACTTTTCATAGAAGATCATGTCTGAACCGTAACGGCAGATTAGCCCAAGCTCCACAAGGAACGAACACAAAGTTATTTTATATATAACCAGGTAATCCTAGGGCCATTGTCATGACCTGTGGGTTTTATTTATTTATTTTTAGTCTTGTCACCCCCCTTGTGTGTTACATTCTGTTTTATTTCCCGTTCATTAGCTAACATGGTTTAATTTGCTCATTCACTTCACCTGTTACCTATTAGTTCCTCAGTGCTTTCAGTTTTCCGTGATCAGATAGCCTGTCGTGTTTCCCTGGTGTTAAGTCTGAATCAAGATCTGTCCATAAAATTAAAACTTTGTTTCTACATTCTGTTTGCCTCCTGCCTCTGAGTCCTGCATTTGGTCCACTTCCTCCTCAATTCATGACAACCATCTTCTACATGTAAGGCTTGAAAACTGTCAGAATCTTCATAAATAAAGAGGACAAAGTGGTTTTTAGTGGATTTGGTTTACTGCTGGGACAAGGCAAGGGAAATTTATTTGTATAGCACATTTCATGTACAAGACAATTCAAAGTTCTTTACACAAAACATAAAAACATTACAGCAAGATGCAAAATAAAATACGTGTATTAGAAAAACAAAGATTAAAAACAATCAAATTGATTACATAAAAAATATAGATAAAGAAATCAGTTAAGATTTCAGCAAAAAGAACTAGCTGCAGATCTGGACTCCTAGTCCTATTCCTAGAACTATTGAAATGCAGCAGAGAACAGATGGGTCTTCAACCTTGATTTAAATAAACTTAGTGAGTGTTTCAGTTTATCTGAGGCTTTCTGGGAGTTTGTCCCAGACATGTGGAGCATAGACAAGGCACCTTCTTGCCCAAAATAAGCTTCTCTCACAAATTCAGATTTTTATGACATGAGAAAAACTTTCTTGTTAATGTCAAAGAAAAATAAAATGTGTTAATTCCACAGAAAATCTCTTTCCATATCTTGGCTGTTTTGGGCAATACTTTTGACGGACATAATTAAAACTATACAGCCCTTTCAAGGGCATTAATATGATTTTACATATAGTGTAAAAGTAGGGAAATTAATTAATGCATAATAATCGTGAAAATCATAAAATCATGATTTTTTTGACAAAGATCTTACCAAAAAAATCTGTTATCATGAAATCCCTAGACAGACACTATGCCTTTATGCGTTCCTTGTGTAAGACATAGGTTTGTATGATGTTTTTATGTACTGATCTTTCCAAATATTCACAGTTTGAACATGTGTTTGACATTGTAAGCCTTTATGTCTTTCAAATATTACTGCTTTCTCGTATGAGCATATTTTTAAGGTTTATATTTTACTGTAATCCTATTGATATTGAAACCTTAAATTGCTAACAATTGCAGCATTGCAGCAAGAGTAAATTAAACATGCAGCTTTTAAAATTTAAGGTTAAACAAAATGGCTATACAATTTATAAACATTGACTCAGTTAAAATGGGCTGCTGCCTGCAGGGTCCAATGAACATTAGTTTTGTAGTTGTGATGCATCAGCATGCAGATGCATTTAATGTTTTCATTTTAAAGGCCATATAACAGTAGTTTTATCGTCTTACTGTCAGGGTTGAATATCATAAAGCAGTAAAAACTGGCATTAAGTATGGTCAGCTGTTATTTATTTTGGTTCTTAGATGGCATAGTTGCTGATTTTAAATGAGAAGCCAGTATAAGGGGTTTTGTTCTGTCCGCTGCCCAGCTGTATAAAAGTCTGAGAGCCTTCCAGAAGTGGAGCACAATGTCTGTCTGCCTCATTATAATTTCTAGACAATGGATATTCTATTATCATGTTAGGCAAAATCACATGAACTATTTCTTGGCTTACCACTTCTTACTCATCTTCCACTTCAGCAACTCCTTCAATTAATTCCTCATTGGGCCTCTTGTATAAAAGACTGCATAGCTTTCATTATGATGGGGTGTATAGTCAAAGAATCTCTATATCCTCAGGAATTATCCAAGAGGGCACAAGTCCTTTCAATATCCATCCATCCATTCTCCTCTGCCGGCCTAAGCAGGCAAAGCTTACTTGAGGGGAGTCCTGAAGCATTCTGCTGCTCCACTCTGCTTGTCTCCTGCTCCTCTCGATGCAGAAGCTCTACTCTGAGCTACCTTCTGGATGGCCAAGCATCTCACACTGCCTCTAAGATGCACTGTGGAGGAAACTCATTTCAGCCGCTTGAATTCGCAATGTTGTTCTTTTGGTCGGGACCATAGGTGAGGGTAGGAATGTGGACTGACCTGAAAATCGAGAGTTTGTCTTTTGGCTCAGCTCCTTCCTCATCATGACAAACCATCACAGAATCTGCATCACTGCCAATGCTGCAACAATTTTCCTGAGATACTTGAACTCCTCCACTTGGGGCAGGACCTCATTCCTAACCTGAAGAAGACCCCCCCACACACACTTTTTTCCAGGTGAGGACCATGGTCTCGGCTTTGGAACTGCTGATTCATACCTCACACTCACCTGCAAATTGCTCCAGCAGGAGCTGGCAATCATGACCCAATGGTTCGTACTTATATAGCACTTTTATCCAAAGCACTTTACTGTATACATCACATTCACACACATTTTCACCACGACCCATCAGGAGCAATTAGGGGTTTGATGTCTTTCCTCGACATGAACTTGACTTGGCCGAGGATCGAACTGGCAACCCCTCGGGTTACAAGACGTCCACTCTACCTTGCCGAGCCATGCCGCCGATGTATCATCTGCAAATAGCAGAGACCCAATCCTGAGGCCACCAGTCTCGATCTCCAAACACCTCCGCTGTGTCTGAAAATTCTGTCCATAAAAGTTTTAAACAAAGGGCAGCCCTGGTGGAGCCCAACCTTTACTGGAAATGAATCCAACTTACTGCCGGAAATGCAAACCAAACTCTGGTACTGGTCATACAAGGTGCCTGTATTAGTGAAACGTTTTTTACATTCAGTAAAATTGCAAGTATATCAATATAATTAATTTTTCCATGTCAGGGTTTTCCTCAGTATTGGTATGTTGTGACACCTGCAAAAACTGAGTAGAGTTGGACTTATAAGTTAATATTAACTGGGAGTTCAAAGTGTATGTTTGTCTGGAAACTGGGTGGAGGTGATGCAATACTTAACCGGCACAGTTTATAGCTGTTCCACCACAGGGAAACACAGGCTCACTATGATTTTAATGATTAAGTAAATAACTCAGCTGTGTTTAAGGAAGTGTCAGGATTTTTCTTTTTTAGATTGGTTATTTCTTTTCAGTGTTTTTTAATCATGAATTCAGCTAATGAAGGAATGCTCCAGATGATAAAAAAGAGTAAAAACACATCAGGTTGATGCTGCTATTTCTATATAGTATGATTTTTCAGAAAATGCTCAGAAAAGACTCAAGCTTTTAAATACTAAATTTTAGTATGTTTATATCTTGTATAGTTTATGCATACTGATAGTTTGGTGTTTAACATTAGAGACAGAGAAAGCAACAGATTGGCAGCACGTTACAGGTCAAAGATGGAAAAAATGGATTATAAAAATCATGATGCATTACTTTTCGCTTGGTTTCTACAAAAAAAATATTGAAAGTGCAAAACAGGATTTCTTTCCCATGTTTAGAAATATCTGCTCATACTTCAAGATCATGATTGTGATTATTCCTGTCAAAAATTGGTTGAGACGCCACCGCAAAATGGAAATAATGGATGCCAAAATAAATAAATAAATAAAAAACTCTCTTCTAATATTAATATCTTCAAGTTGAAATAAAATTGGAAATAAATGTTGACAGTTTTGCAAGTACATGCTTTTGTCAATTTTCAAAACAAGAGTTTTGCTTTTCAATTTAGATGTCATTGAATTTTCCTGAGTTTACTCCAAACTTTACCACCCCTCTGAGTTTGACAGTTTACTGGAATCAGGCAACTTTTCCGAGTATGGTCAGGTGGACTAAATGTAGTCGCATAAACATTGTTTAATGTAAAGACACGGGTTTTCTGTTTTTGACAGTTGCATTAAGACTATCACCTGTGATAAAATGTCTTAGCATGGAGAATTTGCCATTTGCTTCTGTGCAGTGTTAATCAAACACGTGCATAGTCGTTGAAAGAACATTTCATGTTGTGGGCATAAGTTGACATTCAAGCTTTGCTCCAGAGTCACACATCTGGAAGGGATTATGGACTATTACAGCCCTTTTTTAACACACAAAGCACAGTTCTAACTTTAGACTGCTCATTTTGTTTTGTTGTGGTTTTAAGGGACCTGATTTGCACCTTCTTTAAGATGCAGATTGTATATAGTGAATGAAACATTTTGATTTAGCCAAAAACCTCCTCTATCAGCAACCTCACAGACAGCAGTAGGATGCAGTTGAAATTATTTGTCTCAGGGACGTTTATGAGCCTATTTGATTGTTTGTAAGGCAAGGCAGTTTATTTGTATAGAAATTTTCATGTACAGGACAATTCAAAGTGCTTTACATAAAACAAAAGCATTGCAGATATTAAGAACGATTAAAAGGCAGCAACAAACAGCAACAATCACAGTAAAATAATAAATTACATTAAAATTATTTAAAAAAAGATAAAAAGAATTCATTAATAGGGAGATGAGAAATTAATCTGGATTTAAAAATGTCTACATTTGGGGAAAGTTTAATCTCCACTGGCAGTTTGTTCCACTTGTTTGCAGCATAACAGCTAAATGCTGCTTCTCCATGTTTAGT